>JZKD02S0613966.1:190844-220470 GCA_000966675.3 Picea glauca
AATTCACTTTGTCATCTTCAAAAATTCATTTCTCCTCAACCATGAGGATCCACGTGACGTGCCACATACCACCGGAAAGAGCATGATGTATACTATCCATCCATGGGTGTTATATATACATGTGCATTTTCCTTCATGTCCAAATAACTTCATCAATCTTCTGGTCCAAAACCCATGACTAGGGTTGACATCAATGACAACAACCAATCTTCCAACAATAGTTTCCCTAACAAATTCTTTGTCCTTCATCTCATTATTCCAAAATTAAGCATGTGTTCTCTTACTCTGCAAAGCGTCTTCCCATGAGAGGTTTCACCATAAGGGGACCACTTTTGAGTTCATCCATATTTACTTCTTATCAACCATTAAAAAAAAATAATGAGTCATATTTACATCAAACAATCTTGGTTCCATTACCCAAACTTTTGTGCTACGGGGCTTTCTGCAAGGGTTGACATCAATGAAAACCAACCTTAATCAACACATACAATTGTACTTACTTTTTTAGCCCAAAAATTGTCAAGGGGATTTTTACTCTTCAACATACTTCTATCACATTCAACTAATGTTGTGTACGTTGTTTTAATATATCATTTTCTTTACAAAACTTTACAAATTCATCTAAATTATACTCTCCCTTCCATTTGATCACGTGATCTTGATATGTTTACCTAATTTTTTTCAATCGTGGATCTAAATTCTTTGAAATATTGAAATACATCACGCTTCTTTATAATGGAGTACACCCATGTATAATTAGTGATATCATCAACAAACATCAGGAAATAAGATGTTCCACCAAGTGAACTAGTTTTCATAGTCCCACGAACATGAGAATGCACTAGTTAAATAAGGTCTCTACTCTCTTCTATCTATTCTTACTAGAAATTCATTTCTATGTTTTTCTCCTAGTGCACACCCTTCACATTGAATATGTTCATTCTTGAAAATAGGAATACCCTTCAACATATCCTTTATTTGCAACAAACTGAGATCTTTGAAATTTAAATGACCATACCTAAGGTGCCAAATCTCATATATGGATACACTAGTGGATTTGATTGCTTGGTGGTTTACAATAATGGCTTCAAGCTTGTAAATTCCTCCCATTCTGACTCATTTTGAAATCACCTTGTTGTGATCAAGCATATCCTTCAGAAAGCAACCCATCTTTACAAATTCAACCTCCATTCCTTAATCTACAATTGTTGAAACAAAGATTAAGTTTTTCTTGATTCTAGGTACATACATCGCATTTTCAATTTTCTTTACACATCCACTTGGAAATTGCACACATACATTACCACATACTTTTATTTCATGAGACCTATTATCTCGTAAGAATTTGTTTGCATTGACAGTTCTCTCATGGAGATCATAAAACCAAACGCTATTACACATCATATGAAGTGAGGCTTCTGAATCAACAAACCAAGCATCACACTTGTTTGTTTATACATAACAAGCTACATATGAAATGAATATATTCAAATCATTTTTTACCTCGCCTTTGTTTATCAATGAAATTTCATTCTTGTCTTCTATACTTGGATTCATTAAACTTCCTTACCCTACAATATTTTTCATAATGTCTAGGCTTACGACAATAAAAACAATTACCTTCCTTCTAGACATAATTGTCTAGTATTTTTTATGATGCTCCTCCTTGTTGTGACTATGATTCTAGTCTTCCTCATTTACTTTTCACCCATGGATTTCCCTTCAAAGTTTTATTGTCTTTGGCCATGAATGCGAAATCTATGGAATAATGTTTGTTTTCAACATTTTTCCTCCTCTCTTCTCCTTGCATGAGAATACTTGTCAAATCATCAAAAGATGGTACATTCTCCCTAACTGCAAGACTAATGACTAAAAAATTGGTATTCTTATAACAACATCACATTTAACATAATAGCAACTAGATGATTAATTAATTATTTTTCTCCTATGTCACCAAGTTTCTCTCTCAACTCCTTCACTCTAGTTAAGTAAGAACTACTACTCTCACCATGTTCCATCTTAACTAAATAAGTTTATTTTTAAGAAACAAATTTCTTTTTGAATTTTCCATTTCATACAAATTCTTTAACACAATCCATGTTTCAACAAATGCATGAAAATACCTAATGTGAGAAATGATTTTATCTTTCACAGAAATTCATAAAAGAACTTTATCCTTAGTTTATCTTTTTACCCAATCTATGATTGTAGCTTGAGGATTAGCTTGTTTAACTTCATAACCAGTTACAATTGAACAAATATTGTAACCTTATATTAATGTTTGCATCTTAAATTTCCAATTCATATAATTTAACCCATCTATTTTATTGGATACATTTAGATATGAATTTGTCAAATTCAACATGGCTATAAATAACTAGGAAAATGAAAGACCAACAACACAATGAATTTCTAAAAAAGTACTTGAAATACCTCTTCTCCAAGCAGTGATTTTGGAATTGAAGGGTTATTTAGCTTGTGGGATTCATAGTTGTAGGCATAACTACAACTCAATTAGAAACAATGACTCTTGAAATATTGTGACAATGGTTTATATCACTCATGCCCTCCTTCTCCAGTGAAGTTGCTAGAGTGCCTTGCTATGGGAGTATTGTAAAGTATTGATTATAGGTTTGCAGTTGATGGGAGTATTGTAGAGTACATAGATAATATTGATGGACTCTATCAGACAGAGGGAGTTGATCATGATGTTATTGTTACTTCAATATTATCTCAAGATGAGAGAGTTGATCTAGTTTATATTGTTTTAGTTTGTTATCACTGAAATTTTGTCTGCAACATTGCATGCAAATGGTTACAGAAATACAATAGTCCCAAACACCTATTAGTTCACCTCCAACACCAAAAATGCATTTCCAAGAGGCAAAAACTATACAACTAGACAAAAAATTGGCATGCGTTGGATCACTAGAGGAAGTGTACGCATAGTGCGTAGGCCAAAGAAGCCCGTAGAGCACAAAATGCGCGACTGTGTATGATAAAAATTGTGCATTCTTGTGAATGACACATTTATGGTTCTTGTCGGCCCCTCAACCACTTATGGACCAGCTCCCAACTTGATTTGACCCTCAGATCTGAGTTGAATCCACATGGGGGGCTGGTCAAGGACCAAAGGGTTCCCTAAAGGGCCCCTTGTTCACACCAAGAACCAATTTAATAATGCCTTGTGTTGGCACCAGACCAAAGTGGAAAGAAGGATGATCATGGGGAAAGAAAGTGTGCAGAAACTGAAGTAAGAGCTAGAAGGTAACACAACACGCATGCATGCAAGAAAGCGTGCACAAGGAAAGCAACAGCGGGAAGAAGAACAACATGCGCGCATGGGAGGAAGACCTAACGTTGGTAGGGTTAGAGTTTTGGTAAATAAATTGTAAATGTCTGAAGATCCTGATAGATATAAATATAGATACGTAGGTATCATATAGAGGTTCGCCTTTTGTATTAGTTCGCTTTTGGTATTAGTTCGACTTTTGTATTGTTTCATCATAGAGATGTATGAGTTGATGCGTTATGTAATACTGGTACGAACCATTTTTGTAAGTTGTTGAGCTAAGGATAGGGGAGAGAAGGAATATTTGAGGATTAGATCATAGGCTATGGAGCCTAGTGTGATCTAGTTCACCTCATATAGATCTTACCCATTTTGAGGAGAATTGTAAGCGCGCAGCACTGGAGATGAAGAACTACCATAATAAAAGAGCCAAGAGACAAATCTTTGTGGACATAGCCCAGGAGAGGTTGAACCACGGTAATATCTGTGTAATGTGATGAATGCATGTATATCTTTACTTTCTTTGAGCAGTTAATTGTTATGCTTAATGGACAAGTTAATACATTGTTATAGAATACGATTGTGTTATTCAAGAAATAAACTGTGAAAGATAAATACGCACCCGTGAATAATAGTAGATTGCAATCCCAATTCATAGTACATGGCTCTGAATAATAAACCCCTATCTCATACTCAATCCTAGGCTGTAAACATCTGAGTCTTGCAGCCACCCATTTAAAGCTATCTCGAGTGAGACTGCGCAGTGCATTACGTGTACTGTGTTGCCTTCTGGTCTACCAGGAGGGTCGATAGTTTTAGAGGCTTTGTTGGAAACCCAAAAGACATGAACCCTGGGTCAATAACTCAGATGGTAAAGAAAAAAGGATAATTAATTAAAACCAACAAATGGTTCTGTTGCCGTGTGAATAGAATTGAGAAAGGACTGAGGAGATGAGATAGATTGAGCGAGAAGAGAATGAAGAAAAGAAGAGAGTAATGAACCACTAGAAGGGAATGTTGAGACCTTTGAACCCCACGAAAATAGAAATCGAAGGTTGGTTGAGAACCAAAGAGATAGAGTTTGCACATAAAGACAATATAAACCCTAGAATCACACCTCACAAATAGCTAGATAAATACATATTTACTTATTTACATGAAGTCTTTTTCTTTGATTTTTTGCATCTACTACAGGAGTGGATACTAAGGTTGAAGGATAACCACGCGACAAACCGAGTTCAAGAGATAGATTTGACCCCAGTACAAATTGAGCAGTTACAGCAGGTGAAAAACAAATTCACCAGCGCAGTAGACTTTTGGCTTGATAGTATTGTGTCAGGTTTCATCACAGAGTTTGCAGTTGACACAGTGAAGTCATATAGTGCAGCAGAGCAAGAATTTCTATGCGGACCTCGAGGAAGGTACATTCGATCCTTATATACTTCTATTAAGATATTTCTATATAACAAAGGTGTAATGACAATGGATTCAAATAGATAAACTTCCCTGCGTGGATGGGGGAAGGGGGGGAAGCACTAACATAGAGAGGATAAATGGAAGGAGGAAAGGATAAAGGTAAGAAGGAGGAGGAACCCTTGGACTCGATCATGATGTATGATGACTAGATCAAGTGGATCTTGGCATCAACAGGAAAGATGTGTAATGGAGTACCCTACCAATATAAGGTGAATACCAAGAAGAGAGTTGTAGCCGCGAGGGAGGGCTTGGCTAGAGATGAGGAAGAGGTAGAGGATCTTTGGGCTATGGAGTAGATTGAGAAAATCCTGTGCGCAACATACGAGAGGAAGATGAGAGGTCCAAGAATGGGAGGAGAAGGAATTCATCCTATCCATCTTAATGTCAGTGTGGAACCCATAAACCCATGTGAAACTAATACACCAAATACAACACCACCATTTAGACAACCGAAGTTCAGAGGAAGTCTGACAGTAGGAAGTACATCTACACATGGAGCGACAACTGGAGGAGCCAGTTCAGGAAGCACTAGTCAAGTATCTACACCGTGTGGAGGAGGTAGTAGTTCAGTATTCAGAATGGTAGGACACAATCCCACTATCAGATTACCAGAATTTCAAGGAGAAGCAGTAGAAGACCCTGAGAAGCATTTGTTCATTTGTGCAAAGATTTGGGAAGCAAAACATATCACTAATGAATATACCAAACTCGTGCAACTAGTGATTACACTAAGAGACCTCACACTATACTGGTACATGAGTCTAGACACAAACAGTGCCCCTAGGACAACAAGAACACTGGATGACATTAAGAAATTATTGATAAATGAGTTCCAGAAGCCGAGCTTGGAGGATCAATACATGAACGAGATGATTGAAATAAGACAGAAACTAGGATAATCTGTGTGGGAGATTGATTAGAGATTCAAGCGGCTGAAGGGAATGCTAAAATACCTTATGACCGATATGTAGCATCGACACCTGTTTTTCAACTCACTACTACCACACTTAAAATATCCCTTATGACAACAGAAGTTTCAGACGCAAGCAGAGGCTCAGGCTCTGCGGGCAGCCTTGCAATTGGAAGAGAATCAGTACTAGCAAACAGACCCAACGATCAAAGAGCTAAAGGAGGATTTGAAGAATCTCACATTTCAACTAAACCAGAATAAGAACAAGGACAAACGAGAAGTCATTTGGTGCACCACATGTAGGACGGAAGAACACCACAAGAATGAATGCGCAACATTCGTGTAAGATATTGCAGCAGGCATGCCAAATCCATTACCACAAGGAGGATTATGGTGAGAAATATGCAAGAAATTGAGTCACGACCCTTATCACTACATGATGATACAGAAATACCAGACAGTTCCAAAGAGTTCATATTTCACCTTTTGCAAGTCAGTGGGCCATGACGACAAAGATTGCAGAACTATGGAGCTGATGTGGGAAAGAACATCAGATACATATAGAGTACAGGCTAAAATGATGACTGGGCAAGAAACACCACAGTTCAATCAAGCCCTAGCCCCATACAACACTCCACAACAACAGTATAATACTGTGCAACAACCCTACAATAACGTGCAGCCGCAGTACAACCCGTCACAGCCCTAGTACAGTACCGCATAGTACAATCAGGCACCACAGTATAACTCACTGAGAGGTGATCGAGTGGGATATAGAGGAAGAGGACAAGCCAGATGAGGTTTAGGATGTTGTAGAGGACCAACCACATGTCACAATTGTCAGCAACCAGGACATTATGCATGAAAATGTCCACTCCCACCAACAACTTGTATGTATTATCGTGCATCATACCATGATACAGAGGAATGTTTGACACTATTAGTAAAAATTCAAGAAAAGAGGAACCAGAACAATTAGAATGTTCATTAGATTTTAGTCGAAGCAAGGTATGAAGGATGGCACATCAATATAGTTACTCGTGGAGGAATGAAAATAGAAAATGACGCAGTTCGACAGGAACTAGCACAGAACCAATGGGTAAATAAGAACACTGACCCCTAGAAGCAGTTAGACATGCAAAAGGAAAAGGAGATCTTTAAATAAGCCCTATAAGAATTTTAGAAGAAGGACATAACATTGACTGCACAACAAAGCAAGGAAGCTCTAGAATATGAGATGCTGCCGTCGTTGGACCATACCAATGAAATGCATTCCAAGGGACAAGTAAGTACAATCAAAGGTTTTTCGCAATCATGCGTAAAAGTATTAAGTGATCCTTCATCTATGAAAATACTGCAAAACAGACTAGAGAAATGTAGCAGTGAGACGGAAGAAAATCCAGAACCAAAGACCGTCAACCACCTACACACACGAAGAAGAACAAGTAGGGAATTTAGACTGAATGCTAACATTGGGGATTTCAACATGGGAGACATTATAATAGATCTAGGATCCGAAGTGAATGTATTACCAAAAAAGACATGGCAAGGCATTGGAGAGCCAACATTGGGATACTCAAATGTCTAATTGAAACTAGCAAACCAGCATAGGGTCCTACCAATAGGAAGACTGAAAGGAGTGACAATAGATCTTGATGGTGTGCACACTAAAGAAGACTTTGAAGTCATTGAAATAGTAGATGACACAACACCTTACCCGACATTTCTTGTTCTGGATTGGGCATTTGATAACCAGGCCATAATCAATTTGAAAACCTAGAAAATGACATTTGAATACGGAGAATATAGGGTCATAGCACCACTAGATCCATCATAAGGGGAGAGGTTTATAGAACTCACTTGCCTGTACTTAGAGGAGATTGACTAGTTGTACATAACAACTACGTGCGATGAGGACTACGTAAACCCAACTGCAAACGGGGTACTCAGTTGGCAGAGAATTACTTCATGCACAACAGTCTCAGACAACGAGTTAGAAAACTGGCAACAAAGGCTACATGAAGTATCCTCGAGAAGATGTGCAAGAATAGACCCACGAAGTAAGGTGGGTAGGCACAACAATTAGAGAACCACCTAGCTTCCATGGACTAAATGATTTGGAAACATTCTTGACACAATACGAAGACAAAGTGTTAGAGAATCAAAGACTATTAGCACTAGATTTAGCACTAAAGGCCACACCCACAAGATGGTGGGGCGCACACAAGGAGACAATCACAGACTGGTGTCAATGTAAGCACTTACTGCGCATAATATTCGATGCAGAATAGAAATACAACAAACAGCATAAATACGAAGGACAAGGAACACCAACGGAACACTTGGCGAAGTGCAGACTGTTGTGGAAGATGACACCACTGGACAAATGGCCTCATCACTTCATACATAATTTAGAGGGAATACCAGTGAACTGGTCTCAGACCAGGAATTGTGCAAAGGAACTACAACATGGACGAAATTGCAATAGAACTTAATAGTCAACTTCTCATTTGAGCATGAGAACCCCAACATAGACGCAACCCTAAAATGGATAAGAAGAGTCATATTCATTAAAGAAATGGAAATAGAAATTATCACATAAGAACAACAATGGAATAAATAGACATTCAAGGAACTGTTGTCATGTTACAATGTACAGGAGGAAGCACCAGATGGATATGATCCACGCGATATTCAGATCACAGAATTATAAGGTGAAAGAGATGTGGAAGGACCACCCATAGAGTCAGAAGTCATTTCTGTGCCAATCAAGGTAAATAAATTTAACATCGGGACAGCTGAGCAGCCCAAAATGGCCAACATTGGAGATTACTGAGATGAGCAAATAGTAGAAAGCATCACCGAGTTGTTGGGTGAATACAGTGACCTCTTTCCCACAACATTTACAGAGATGAAGGGTATAGTCAGAGAACTAGGAGAAATGAATATACCACTCAGATCCGACGCGAGACCTATTAAACAAAGACCCTATAGACTGAACCCCATATATAAATAGAAAGTTAAAGATGAGATCAATAGGATGCTTGAAGCTAGCATCATCGAACCAGTCGAGGAGTCAGAATGGATAAGTCTGATGGTAGTACAGGACAAGAAACAAGGAAGAGGGATCAGGATATGCATCGACTTGAGGAAGTTGAATGATGCATGCCTAAATGACCCATTCCCTATACCGTTCACAGATGAAGTTATAGAGAATGTGGGGGGACATGAAGCTTACTCATTCACTGATGGATTATCAGGCTACCATCAAATTAAGATAGCACAGGAGGATAGACATACGACCACGTTTGTGACGGAATGGGGATATTATCAATACACAGTCATGCCATTTGGACTGAAGAATGCACCCACAATATTCTCCAGAGTGGTCATCGCAACATTTAAGAAATTCATCCATCAATTTCTTGAAGTATACCTGGATGATTCGATAATTTATAGTCTATTGAAAAACCATGTGGAAGTTTTACGACTAATGTTAGAGAGATGTAGACAATGCTAGATATCACTGAATATCAAGAAATGCATATTTGGAACACCGTTTGGGATACTATTGGGCCATATAGTATGCAAACAAGGCTTGTTAGTGGATCTGGCAAAGATTGCAGTCATTGTTAACTTGCCAGCACCAAAAACAGTCTGCCAGATAAGAGAAATGTTAGGACACACAGGATACTACAAGAAATTCATCAAAGGATATGCACAGATCATAGCACCAATGGAAAAACTATTAAGAAAGAATACAAATTATCAATGGAATGACGAGTTCCAACACGATCTAGATACTTTGAAAGGAAAAGATGGTTACCGCACTGATATTAGTATTTCCAGACTTGGAAAAGACATTCTATGTGCATGTATATGCATCAACGATAGCACTTGGAGCTATCTTAACGCAACCAAGAGAGGAAGACTTGGATCACCCAATAGCATTTGCAAGAAAAAAGTTATCAGACTCCGAACAGAATTATAACATGACAGAAAGAGAAGGCCTTGCCATGGTCTATGCACTACAGAAGTTCAAACATTACCTATTGGGAAAACACTTTAATATGTTTACAGATCACTCAGCCCTGAAATAACTAGTCAACAAGACAGTTTTGGGGGGGGAGAATCTGTCGATGGTTACTGTTATTTCAAGAATTTGACTTTGAGGTAATAGTTAAACCAGGAAAATTGAACGCATGACCTGACCACCTGTCAAGGGTCACAAATGGAGAATAACCTACGAATTTCGAAGACAGCTTTCTGGATGCACAGTTATTCTCAGTACAAATTGCTAGTGACTATTTTGTAGAGATCATCCAATACTTGAGCACAGGTACTGCGCTGCAAGAATATACCACCGCGTAGAAGAAGAACCTGGTAGTCCATGCAGTCAACTATCAATTGATCACAGGACATCTATACAAGATGGGCACAAATAACATCTTGCAAAGGTACGTGTTAGAGCACGAACGACCAAGAATTTTAGTAGAAGCCCACAAGGGAATGGCAGGAGGGCATTATGCAGGAAAAGATACTACACAGAAGGTATTACATGCAGGACTATGGTGGCTAATGATTCACAAAGACTCGAAAGAATACTGCCAGAGATGTGATGTTTGTCAAAGGGTAGGCAAACCCAATAGAAGGGACAAGATGCCACTACGACCACAAGTAACATTACAGGCATTTGACAAATGGGCAATAGAATTTATGGGACCAATTAAACCAACAGCCAAAAGGACAGGGGCAAGATGCATTATCACCGCGGTAGAATACCTAACAATATGGGCGGAATCCACACCAGTAAAAGATTGCAGTGTAGAGACAGCTGCACACTTCTTGTTTGAACATGTAATCACTAGATTTGGGTGCCCAAGAGTCTTGATGAGTGACCAAGCATGCACTTCATAAACAACTCCATCCGCGTGATGACTGAAGAGTTTGAAGTTCATCACCAGAAGAGCACACCATATCATCCACAAGCAAATGGCACAGTAGAAGCCTTCAACAAAATTCTAGAGAACGCACTGAAAAAGATTTGTAACGTCAACAGAGACAACTAGGACCTAAAAGTACTAGTAGTATTATGGGCATATAGGAATGCATGAAAAAAATTGATAGGGCACACACCATTCAAACTAGTCTATGTCCAAGAAGCAATAGTGCCATTAGAATTTTTAGTACCCAGCTTACGCGTAGCAGCTATCACACAAATGACAGAACGAGGCACAGTACAGGAGAGACTGAATCAGTTATTGTCAATGGAGGAAGATTGAATCTTGGTAGGATTCCATCAACAAGTGCAAAAAGCAAGAGACAAAGCTTGTCACAATCGACACATCAAGAAGAAAACATTCAAGGAAGGAGATATAGTATTGCTTTATGACAACAAATCATTTCAGCACCCGAGAAAGCTTAGAATGCATTGGTTAGGTCCATACAAAGTAAAAGTTGTCACATATGGAGGATTTGTACAACTAAGTGCTTTAGCAGGCGCAGAACTCAAAGGAATGATCAATGGGAGCCAATTGAAGCTGTACAAGGACAACCGACCACCCACCGCACATTAAAAAAAAAAAATTAAAAAAATCAAGAAGAGAACAAAAAGGAAATGAGACTAAAAATCATGTAGCATGCCAGAAGCCACACGAAGTTCAAAACATGAATACAGAAAAGGCAAGGACAACATTCATATCAAAAGGGAACAAGCGAGAAAAGGAAAGTCGGAAAAAGAAGTATGACAGGACAACACTAGGCGGAATTAAAGCACGGCAAGGACCGATGGGACATCAAATTAAACACACCAACTGGAGATGAAAAAGAAAGCATAATGACAAGTACAAAATCATTGCAAATGCATTGAACCCAAAGTTATGGTGCATTAAATGCATAATGGAGGAAGCGTCCTTGATAAGCTTCATGACAAGCCCATACAACACACGAGCACAGGAGCAACTAGTCTATTTGCGAAAGGAGAACAGAGAGAGATTAAAAGCAGCTAGAATGAACAGAGCGAGACCAAAGAGCTCACTGAAGTTATTCGAACTCAACAAACATTTGGAAGTCACCATGATGGCACCACCAAATCCAACAGAACTAGGCCAGATAGCCAGACCAACCAAGGTTCAAACTAGGTCACGAGGACCGCTGGAAGAAAATGAACAACAGTAGCCGGATATCGTTGACATCGACAAAATGCCATCCCCATAGATGTTACCATCGAAATCTACATGGATACTGGAAGAGATACAACAACCACAAGCAGAGGCCATGAAAGAGGATATGCTAGTAGCGGTGCAAGAGCCTTATAACGAGGAAGCAAAAACCCAAAAGGAAGTGAAACCAGAAAGCATCGAAGCATTCATGGAAGTTAGCGGAACGACACAGAATCTAGAAGCAGCATTGCAACCAGACGAGTGGAAAACACCCATATTAGGTCAACTAGCAGAGGAGACCACTGGAACTACCTCGAATTGGCCACAATGGCTTATGGGGGAGCAATCAGAAGTTGTTGGAACTTCGAACTAGCCACCTCAACAGGAAAACAGAGTACAGATACTGATCTCACCCCGCAAGAAACCTACAGCAAAAATTGTTCTACCATGCATACCAATTGGATTACAGGTAGAACTGAAGCTACTGGGTCACATCAAGAAGCTCAAGCATTCCAACCATGATGTATCAGACGAAACCAAGTTCCCGAAACTTGCACAGAGGGTCTTTATGCAAACCATAGGCGTAACCCGACTTGGAGAAACGATCAACCAGCCACACCAATGGGCAGCTGGGCTAGAGAGAACATGAATCTTAGGCTTGTTGAAGCTACCACATTTTGGAAGAGGCCAGTACGTGATAACATGCATCAAGCAGTTGTTAGAATTCACACATGGAGGGGATATATGGCTGGACAAACCTATCCCCATAACTATTGAGCTTATTGTGAAAATAATAGTATTACCAATCCGGGGTATGGATCTCACGTTTTGGATGATAAATCCAAGGAGAAAGCATTGGCAGAGGAAATGAAAAAGAAATATGGTACCACCAAGGGAACGAGAGACATCGTTATCAAATGAATCAACAACACAGTTACACAATTGGGCGCAAGGATCTTAGCCTGCAAATTGCTAAGAAAATTTTGCAAAGATGAAGTACTAGTAGGAATCATTGTAGTTGCAGCTCAGTTCGCAGAAGGCACCTCAATGAGTTGGGTGCCATATTTATTGAACTTATTTCAAGAGGAATGCAAATATGCATAGGACCTAGGCACAGAGTTCCATTACTCATGGCTGATCACCCTAATATCCTTCATGGGATGGCGAGAACCAGGGTATGTAATTTTTTGTACTAGACCACAGCCAGCGAGAGAGAGATACCTATTACTGAGATCTGGGCCACAGGCCAAATATAAGAGGGAGAATGGAATCATATTTGAAGCATACCTACGGGACATATAGGAAGCTATCAACCGATCATGGAGAGTAACACCAGAGGTTGTCGCGTGATATGCGGACATCGCCAACTTCCGGGCCACATGCCAAACAATGTGGATACAACCAAGGAAGGATCCAAATAAAAAGTGGCTACAAATGTGCTACTGCATCAAAAATGGTGATATCAACATGGTCATCAGTGAATGGCCTGATGAATGGAGGATCCCATCCATTACCCAAGAGGTACCAGAAAGAACAATAGAAGGAGAGGCAGCGCAAGCGAAAACAGAGCCTCTGGAAATCCCAATGCCCAAGAAACCAAGGACGAGCCAAAGCAAGCCGACTCATGAAGATGAAGGGTCAAAGCAAACAGGGACCCATAAGGGGAATAAAGAGACTACATAGCTAACCAACGGATAGTAGAAATAGGCTGAGGGAGCGTAGGAGACCACCCCAAATCCCATCACATAGGAACCAGGGGGAACTAAGAGACTAGTAGCGCAGGCAGGAGGTGCGTGCAAGAAATCAAAGGCACAACAAGCATTGCCAGACTATACGATCAGAGAGGATGATGGGGAAATGATCTCCATAATGGTCTAGGAGTGTCTCGCAGAAGACTTCGATCATGTAGCACATCATAGGGATAAACTGCAAAAAGAGCTGGCATAAATGAGACAGTTCCTCAAGAAATTCAAGGAAGTATAGATAGCAAGAAGCAGCAGAGGTGTAGAGCCATCGACACTACAGATCAAAGAAAGAGTGGAGGTATAAGAATGAGACACAATCCACTCCATGCCACACGTAAACACAATGATCTACATCAAACCTATCATGTTGCACATGGATGAAATCGTGGGACAAACACCCTTGAAGGACTTAGACCACATCCAATTGGTCTTGACGTGGATGCCATCAAGGGCACTACACAAATTGCAGGTTAGTGTCGACCATGAGGTACAGTCTCGTGCACATAAAAACTTAGTCGAGCTACAGTAAGCAACAAAGAAGTGGGAGGTGCTAGAAAAATTTTGTGAACAGACCAAGTTTGAAACTCAGGAGGAAAGAGAATGTAGGAACAAAATGGAATGAATAGTGGGAGGAATTTTTGAGAAAATCCCAAACACTGTGCAAGGAAATGAGCTCCCAGTAGTAGAAAAGATCAACCAAATTGAGCAGGCAATTGATCAGTATCAGAAGGAGATCGAGAATCTCCGAGAATATCTCACACCAACCACTCCACCAGCAGTGAAGGAACAAAGGAAGCAAGAAGCAACAACGCAACTGTGGAAGATAGAGCAGTAGGTTAGCATAGCAGCTGAATTATTCGATAAAGTAGCGCAACTTTGGATAAGATTGGAGGAGGATCCACAGGTCCAACATTGGGACAAGGAAGAGGAAAGGATCAATGCAGTGCTTCAAGAACTCAAACAGAGGCAGAAGACCATACCAATCCCAGAATGAGTCAAAGGGACACAAGAGATTAAGAAGATGCAGGCAGAACTTATCACTGTGCAAACGTAGAAACATGAGCGTCAGGCTCAAATAGAGCCATTACATGAATGGGTAGCATAAGTACTCGCACAGGCAGAAGGAGATAAAACACATATAGCACAAACCCAGATAGAATGTGCAGGATTACTAAGTGACAAAGTGGGTGCTGAGGTAGTAGACACCATCAAGGAGGAGACTACGTAGGCACTGACAAAAGAAGCAGAGCTCAAGGAAAAGTTCCAGATAATCACCAAGGAGATCGAGGAAACTCAGAAGGATTAGGTGACTCAGGAAAAGTCACATGTCAGTTTTGGGTGCCTGTTGGCACCAGGCCAAAGTGGAAAGAAGGATGATCGTGGGGAAAGAAAGTGTGCAGAAACTGAAGTAATAGTTGGAAGGTAACACAGCGTGCGTGCATGCAAGAAAGCGTGCACAAGGAAAGCGAAAGCTAGAGGAAGAACAGCACGCGCGCATGGGAGGAAGACCTAATGTTGGTATGGTTAGGGTTTTCGTAAATACATTTTAAATGGTTGAAGAGCCTGATAGATATAAATATATATACATAGGTATCATATAGAGGTTCACCTTTTGTATTAGTTCAATTTTGGTATTAGTTCGACTTTTGTATTGTTCCATCATAGAGATGTACGAGTTGATGCATTATGTAATACTGGTACGAACCATTTTTGTAAGTTGTTGAGCTAAGAACAGGGGAGAGAAGGAAGATCTGAGGATTAGATCACGAGCTATGGAGCCTGGTGCGATCTAGTTCGCCTCATATAGATCTTACCCATTTTGATGAGAATTGTAAGCACGCGGCACTGGAGATGCAGAACTACCATAATAAAAGAGCCAAGAGCTAAATATTTGTTGGCGTAGCCCAGGAGGGGGTGAACCATGGTAATATTTGTGTAATGTGATGAATGCACGTATATCTTTACTTTCTTTGAGAAGTTAATTGTTATGCTTAATGGACAAGTTAATACATTGTTATAGAATACGATTGTGATGTTCGAGAAATAAACTGTGAAAGATAAATACACACCCGTGAATAATAGTATATTTCAATCCCAATTCATAGTACATGGCTCTAAATAATAAACCCCTATATCATACTCAATCCTAGGCTGTAAACACCTGAGTCTTACAACCACCCATTTAAAGTTATCTTGGGTGAGACTGCACAGTGCATTTTGTGTACTATGTTGCCTTCTGGTCTACCAGGAGAATTGATAGTCTTAGAGGCTTTGTTGGAAACCCGAAGGACATGAACCCTTGGTCAATAAATCAGATGGTCAAGAAAGAAGGATAAGTAATTAAAACTAACACCTTGTAAGAATGCTATAAATGGAGGTCATGGGTGCACTAAGAATTTAAGAATTTCACAGTATTGTTATGATGCCTCAATCCTCCTTCAAGAATCCTGTTTTATTCTTGGAGCATTCTAGCAACATTTCAATAAGCTATTCCACTCACCTCTTGAGGGAATAGGCTTGTATTTTTTCACCATTTTATTTCTTGTTTATCATTGTAAGAAGAGCTCTCAAATAGGGGACTCAAGAGCCATCCCAAGGGGGAAGAGGGGATCCATAAGTCCTCCTTTCTCTATGGTGTTTTCCAACTAATATAGTTATCCATTGGTAGCATAATCTTGGTCATTTGGTTGATTGATTTTGATTCAAAGTTTCTTATGCATTTTAGTTTTATTTCCGTAGTTGTTTTTAGTTTATTTGTTTGTGTATTTCATGCGCTTGGATTATCTAACTCATGCACTAACCTTTGTCTTGTCTAGCAAGCCCAACTAGACTTTCAAGTGCCCTTCTTTTGCTCACTCAATTGATGAAAAGGACACAATAGATTGGCAACCATACTGGGGATAAGGTATCAATTTCCTCCCTATTTGGGCTTTTAGAGCACTTCCTTTTTACCCATTAGCCTTGCAGAAACCATAACTGGCCTAGCCTTACCTGTCAAGAGCTAATTTTGGAGCTGGAAGAGGAGAATTTCATTCAAAAATCCCAACCCCCCCGATGCGTATCAGAACATGCAAAGGTATTTCATCCCACAGACATGCACTATGCGCAAAAATAACTCATGTTCTTTGCGTATTCTGCACACTTTGCACCAAAAGGTATTTTGTTCTCTGCGCATTGCACGCCCAATGTGCCTATGTCTAAAATGTAACCCGTGCATCTGTCCAAAGTTTCAAAATTGTAAGAGTTTTTGTGATGATTTGAAGGCCCCTAGCCTTCAAAATCTTTTTTTTATGCAATTTGTAAATGTACTACACTTAGATTCATTTCCCACATGAAAGGTTAGTCAAACATAGGCACTTAGGGGGTTAAAAAGAACCATATTTCTCCGCTTTTTCTTTGAGTTGCCACATGGATGGTTTGTTTGATTGTAAAATTTAAGTTGAGATTATTTGCTATCACATATAAAAACACTTGCATTGGGACTAGAAACAAACTTTAATCATTGAGTATGTTCTTCTCTCGCACCATTGAGAGATCTTGAGAATCAGAAAGGTGATTAAGGGGACATTTCATCTCCCTTAACAAAATCTTTAGGAGAGGACAAATCCCCCCTAGGGTTCCTCTTTGTTTCTTTTTTGAAAATCATCTTAAGTTTGCAAGGGCCCATACATGCCCACATGTTGCAAATCTAGGATAGTTTCTTAAAGAATTACTTTCTTAGTTTACATCACTAGGAGAGTTTAAATATCAAAGTAACGGGCCCATACATGCCCACATGTTTGCAATCTAGGATAGTTTTTCAAATATTTCTTAGAGTAAACAACATTATGGAGTTTAAAGGATTGGTAAGGATCCACATGTCCACATACTAATTTTTTAGCGATTTTGAAATTCTGCAAGGTTGTACCAATGGCATCTAGTAAGATAGGTAATCAAGATTTGTAAGGACCATAGGAAGTTCACATGTTGCAAATTTACACCTAAATTATTAAAATTTGGCACATTTTTCACTTGCTCACACACAAAGTCACTCCTCACTCACATAATTTCATCTTGAATTGTGGAGGTTCATGAAGTAGGTTTTCTCCAAAGGAATTATGAAATGTCCCACTATTTCTTGAAGAGATTATCCACACCCACTTAATTCAAACGATATTGGTTCACACCCCCAATCTCTCAACCAACCACATCTAAAAAAATTCTAAAAACTCACTAAAGTTTTCCTCCACAAGAGGTGCCAAAAGAAATTTTTTAGTCTAGGTAGGATTTTGGGGGTAGGCATCCAAATAACCCCCCATTATCTGGTTCTCACATTCTCACACATTAGAAGTTGACAAATAGGGAAATTTAAAATACTCCAAGTCAAGTGTTCCTAACACCATAAGGCAGGGAGATACCCGTGAAGGGTCAAAGGCTGAGGTCTAGTTGTTCTGTGTGTCCCCCCTTGAGTCACCCAACTCTTGGAAGGGATCCATCCCGTGACCCATTTCTGAGGCTGAAAATCTAAATGTCACACTTTAACCGAGGTACCTAGTGACCAATTTTAGGACATCTACCTAGGTGGAAATTATGGGTTACAATTGCATCTTGATCAAATTTTGTGTGGCTATTGGGAAAGATCACCAACTCTTTCAGGATATGCACATTCTATCCCTCATTATAACTGATTGTTTCATCCTTCACTAGTTCCTCTTCTGGTGGCTTCAGACCCCACTATTGAGTGCTATTAGAAGGTCCAGTGTTATATGAGAGGAAGGACGTTATGTCTTTTTAGGACACGAGCATTTTCTTTCTTCTTTCTCCCTCGCGGACAAAATCCACCTACCCACATATATGTTTATTTCCAATTTATATATGATACTCATTTGATTACATGACAATTGTGAGTTATATTGTGAAGGTCCAATCTGTATAAGTATCTTGTTCATTTATTTCTCTCATCACCATTTTTCACACATCCACTTTTTTATTCAGACATCATAGGGGGCCCACAAAATCCCCGTTGTTCCAGACGCTTGCAGAATCTCCCTCCTATTCTCGGAGGAGTTCCTAGTCTTTCCAACTCATCAACTCAACCATCTCACACCCATGTGAGTGCTGCTATTTTGGGATCAGCTTTACTTGGGTCCAATTCCCAAGGCCAACCATCCACTAGCTCTCCTTTACACGGAAGCGAGGGAAAAACTTCCTCTCAAGGAAGAAGTAAAACCATGGCTGTAACTAATCCCCCACCACCAACCCCCCTGACATATTTGGCATCCCTAAACATCCCTGAATTGAGTAGTCTCACGAATGAACCTATATTGCATGACCCCACATGGCTCGCTATGCCTACCAAACTACCTTCAGATATTCCAAAATTTGAAGGAAAATTCAGAGAAGATCCCACCAACCATGTCATGAATTTCCACTTATGGTGCTCTTCAAACAGCATCATGGATGACTCCATCCTCTTAAGGTTATTCCAACGCACACTCATTGGCCCATCAGTCAAATGGTATGTGGATGAAAAATCAGGGTCCCATGTAACTTTTGAATCCCTAGCCAAAGAATTCTTGGCCTTCTTTTAACTACCAGTTCATCATGACATTGGTATCGAACTGCTCTCCGAGTGCAAACAAACTTCGACTACACATATTTTCGACCACATTCATTAATGGCATCGACGACATAGTTTATGTAAGGTAGAAACCACCAAAGAACAACGTCTCAATTGGTTTCTCAAATCACTCGTCTCTATACTTGCCAAATATGTGGCATCCACCTTCCCCCAATATGAAGAGGAAGCCATCAGTAAGGCTCAACAGTGCGATCTCATTTATGCTCAGTTGGGTTACTTATACACAGTAATACTTGATGCACCGAGACCCGTACCATTTGGCCAGGACAAACCTGGGATGTCTCATGTGGCGGATAGATTGATTGGTACCACAACATACCACAATCTGTATATCTAACCACCACCTCTGTATGGTACACCCCAATATCCACCGATATATGGAGGGTCGTCTTATTACCCTCCCCCCCTTTACCAACAACCATATCATGTTTCTCTTCCTCCACCCATGAATGGACCCTTTCCGGCACCCATCATGCGCATGGATTCTCAACTAAGTTCAGGTACCCCTTCTACCTCAGCTTATAACCTAGGCACTAGTGAAAGCGTTATGCCTTCCTATGCACCCTATGGATTTTTGCCACAAAACAATCTGTATTTTCCATTTCCTAGTCCTCCACAGCCAGTTGCTCTTCCACAAGGACAACCACACATCGGCGTTAACTTTGTTCAACCCTCTCCCATTCAACAGTTTCATTCTTTTGAACAGTTGAATATGGAAAATCTGGCCCATCAGCCGAATAATGCCAAAAATAAAAGAAAGAACAGAAATAGTAATAACCTAGGACTAGGGGGAAATAACCCCCAACAAAACCAATCGGTTGGGGGCAACCAGAACCAGGGTAACCAGAACCCCCAAGGGGACAATAACAACAAATGCCAAGGGAATAACAACAACCTTCAGATGAACTTCCCTTGCGCTCTTTGTGGTGAGCATGGTCATTATACCCACCATTTCCCCCAAATTGTCGACCTCAAATGCATGAAAGACTCCATGAACGTGCCACGTCCTCCAGTGTCACCTGCCCCTCAGCAGTCCCCACAACAGTATTCGCAACAACCACCCCCGGCTGTGTTGCAAAACCCTATTCCACACCAAGGTGTGATGTGTTGGGGTCCTATAATCATAGGTAACCTGACTCTTCAGTTGCTTACTTGGCGTTTCCCCCATGATGACGACGTTTGGCTCGGTTGATTCCATTTTCCCCTTCTATCCATTTTTGCTCGACCCTTTATCACCCTACTGCATCCTTCATCCACCTCTGTGCCACTTACTCTGTTATCCATTTTTCCCATTGGCTACATCTCGCCCACAACGCATCCATGAATAAACAAACTTAGGCTAAAAAGAACAATAGATTAATAATGTTGGTAATAAAATTAGTATAATTAGTTTAATTAAAATATGTTAGACTAGTTAATAATTAATTAATTAATTAATAATTAAGTTAGTTGTTAAATTAGTAATTAGGTTAGTGTTTATTAATTAAACATCAAATAAAAATATAATAAAAAACAWATATTAATRAAACAAAAAATATTAAATTAATTAAAAAACAAATTAAAAACAATATAAAAATATATAAAACAAAATATAAATATTAACATGTAACAAAATAAAACAATAATAAAACCATATATAAAATAAAACATAAAATATAATAAATAACAAAACAAATATTAAATAAAATTATAAAACATATAATAAATACAAATAAAAACAAATCAAAATTAAAATAAATATAATAAAACAAATATTAAAACAAACACGTAGACAAATAAATAAATCAAAACATAAACTATAAAATAAAATTAAAATAAAAAATTTATTAAAACCAAAATTTAAAACTATCCTCAGTTCCCACCTACCTTCCCCCATACATGTCGGACCCCCCCTCACGTCTCATCAACACCAAGGGGCTCCGATAAGTGGTATTGGGAGGGACACTTGTCACCTCCTAGTGAAATTAGACTGACCCCTTCCCAATACCACTTACCACCTCATGGGGGTCCGATATACTGCTTGCCTCTCCAAAACCGTCCTCCCCTAAAAACTCAAAACTGTCATTTTTGTATGTTCAACACGTCGACTTCCGAAGCAAATTATGGGTAAATGGAAACATATTTTTAAAAACCAAGAGAGGTTTTTGTTCAGAATGGGCTGAATAACAAAAACCTATATCATAGTCTTCACAGGTGCCACCAATTGGGAGAATCGAAGCCATCTTTCAGCCTCATTTTTCAGATTTTCGGTTTTTCTGTTTCAGTCCTGATTTTGCGGGAGTTGCTTCGATGAGATGGAGATGAAATTAGAGAAACTGAAGGAGGTGTTTGTCCAAAACATTCCCATATACAATAACCTCCTACATTTTTTTCACAGGTGTCACTGTTGAGGAGAAACAAATGTCTGAGTGGACCCCATTTTTGCAGCAGTTCCACCCATCTTTCATGGCGGGCAGTTCCAGATTTTGGGTATTTGTTGTGATTTTTTTCCGAGGTGGTTGAATTCGAATTCGAGCTTGAGGGGTGATATCTCCTATTTATTCATGTAATTTTAATGTAAAAGGGTTGATTCTTTCACCCAGAAAAGTTATTCTCTATAATATTTTTCAAATTCACCAGCAATAAAAGGGACTTTTTCATAGGATTCCTACGTGTTGACGATTGGTGAAGTCTTCTTTCTTCATTGAATGTGATTCTACTCAGTCATCATTATGTTTTATTTCTCTAATTTTTAAAAGGAGGATTAGTGTAGAATTTATATATGATACTTTGTGTCGAGCTTTTAAAAATCTTAATGTTTTCTTCCGATATTACAATGATGAAATTCTTAAATGCTTTGTTATTGTGGCTGATCATCTCCTATGCTTCTGTTGTACACCACTTTACTTTAAAAGGATCCAACATTTTCATTAACTCGCCCTGTGGAAATACCTTATAGATTTGCGTTTGATTTCAAACTTGTCACAGACCCCATAGCCCAATGGGATTCTAAAGCAGTCCTTTAGCCAAACACCTCAAATCATAAAATAAAACCCATGTTCTACATATCTAGCCTAAGATCCATACACAAACAAAGTTATATCAGATAGAGAGATCTCTCTCTGAGTCTTGGAGGGCTAGATCTAAGACTCAAAGTGGTTTTGGTGTTACCTCTGTGACTGCCTCCACAACCTTGGGCAAATTACAGAGTGCTAACAGAATGGCGACTATACTGGGGACTTTCTCCAGTAGTGCACTTCAAATTCCTGATCCGATTACTGATAGTGGACGGTAATATGATGCAAGAAGGCTGAATTATTCACCTGGTGACTCCAATCAGCTCCACACAGTGCCAACTCAAAGACTCCACTGGAGGAAGAATTTGAAACATGACCAGACCATCTGAAAAGATCAGGTACTTAAGTTAGAATTTTATCCAATATGTAATTGGTTTCATTTTTAATTATTTCTTCCCTTTTTGTGAACAAGGCTTTTACCATATTGTTGAAATTCATGTTGAACAAATTCAACCTGAGGAGCCTCAAGAGATCAAGCCTAGTTTTGCAGATCTTGTACACACTTTTACGCTTGTAAATATTCCATATAGATACAAACCTCTTATCTTACCCCCTATACTCCATGATTTCCATGCCAATTATTACAAACATCTTCCCAGATTTGATGGAGAACATGGTAATATCACTGTTGAGAAACACATTTAGGGTTTTGAGAATTTTCTTGACCTTTTTGAGGTTGAGGAATTTGATGCCGGCATTAGGATTTTCTCTTTATCTTTGCAAGGTAGAGATAAGGAATGGTTCAAAACTTTGTCAGCTGCAAGCATTCTAAATCTTCAGCAGTTTGTAGAAGTCTTCATTGGTAAATGGGAGATCAAGAGAAATGTTTTTCTCATTTTATAAGAGTATGATCATTTGAAAAGACAGCCAGGAAAGACAATGCAACACTTTTCATCTAGATTCAATCGAGTATACAATTCCATGCCTGCTGATATAAGACCACCTCTTGGTTCAGCTCTGTTGCACTACCTAGATTCCTTTGATCTAGAGATGGCATTTCAGTTGAGAGAAAGGAACACTACTACACTCAAGGAGATGCAGGACAGTGCAATTAGTGTTGATTCTTGCACCTAGAAAAGCTATTCTCTGTAATATTTTTCAGATTCACCAGCAATAAAAGGGACTTTTTCACAGGATTCCTGCGTGTTGACAATTGGTGAATTCTTATTTCTTCGTTGAATGTGATTCTACTCAATCATCATTGTGTTTTCTTTCTTTGATTTTTAAAAGGAGGATTAGCACAGAATTTATCTCTGATACTCTGTTTCGAGCATTTAAAAATCTTAATGTTTTCTTCCGATATTACAATGATGAAATTATTAAATGCTTTGTTATTGTGGTTGATCATCTCCTTTGCTTCTGTTGTACACCACTTTAATTTAAAAGGATCCAACGTTTGCATTAACTCGCCCTGTGGAAATGCCTTATAGATCTGCATTTGATTTCAAACTTGTCACAGACCCGATAGCCCAATGGGATTCTAAAGTAGTCCTTTAGCCAAACACCTCAAATCATAAAAAAAAAACCATGTTCTACATAGCTAGCCTAAGATCCATACACAAACAAAGTTATATTAGACAGAGATATCCCTCTCTGAGTCTTGGAGGGCTATATCCAAGACTCGAAGTGGTTTTGATGTTACCTCTGTGACTGCCTCCACAGCCTTGGGAAAATTACAGAGTGATAACATGATGAATAACCAACAGAAGATACATCTTTCCCCACCACAAATTGGACAATATCAAAACCATGGAAATCCAGTGGATCGCAGTATCATCCTCACTAGCGAGGAATAAATTCTTCTGCAAGCATGCAGTCATCAATACAGTGCACCCTCTGAATATAATCCTACCACTTCGAAATAAGTTCCAGATACAATCAGACAACCCTTGATGATTTCATGCCCTAACACTGAACCCCCCATTCGTATTCCTCCCATTCTATTATGGCGGAATGTCAACAACCCTCAGGCTCGGGCAGCACACAATTACAGTATGGTCGATGACTTGGCGTAGTCACCTGCAACCATGTCGGTATTGGAAGTCCTCTAAACCTGTCCAACTTAATGGAAATCCTTTCTTTTCACCTTGGGGGCAGTCGACCTCGCTAATAATAGACTCATCACATTTGATCTAGATTGTGGGGATACTCGTCTCCCCGCTTTGGTAGCTTTCCAGATACCAATCAAGATTCAGAACATCATTGTTCATCGATATATCATTGATGAAGGTGAATCTATAGGCATCATGTCTAAAATTGTATGGCAAAAAATTGGCTCCCCTGAGCTAATATCATCTGCCATCACTTTAAGAGCTTATGATGGTCAACCATCCTCCCTTGAAGGGATATTTCAAAATGTCCCTGTTGAACTCGGGGGAAAAACCATCCTTATTGACATTGAGGTTATCAATGCCCCGCTCAATTACAACATCTTGTTTGGACGTAGCTACATGTACGCTATGAAGGTAGTGGCCTCTTCTATGTTTCGAACGATGATGTTCCCCCACAACGGGAAAATCATCACCATCGACCAAGTTTCACATTACGAGCATAACCACTCCTCCAACATCGATAACATCTTACCACTTGTCCGCACTAGTTCTGACGCATATCCGCTCATGGATATGGGCCCCAAAATTTTCAAGGACCCATCCCTGCTGGGGGAATACTAGGGAGCACCACCTCTCATACACCCCTCAACACAAGTGTGTGTTGTATATTCCAAAGGAACTGAAACTGGAGATACCATTCCTCCCATCGAGGCTTCCCCACCCCTCGATGTCCCACCAGTTGAAGAAATTCAACCTCAGTAGTTACCTGAGAACCCTACGAAACCACTTATTCCTGATTTCACCCCTCCCCAGGGTCAAATCCCGGTTTGGGAAATAATCCCCCAAGCCATTACTCAGATTCCCTTCTTCTACCCTCCACCGGGAGTACAATATTTTTAGGTAGCCACAACACTTACCCTTCCCAACATGGTTCTCACCATTCTACTATGGTATCTACACCCACCCACAATGGTTCCTCAACCATCCCTCCCTCCCCAATCAGAGGGAATCCCGATGTATATTCTCGTACTAACTCCGGCCACGCCACCCTCACCCCCAATCGCCAGCACCATCGCTACAACTGGGGGTAGACGGAAGAAGAAATAGACCACAACTCCACTTCCTCCCCGAGTTCAATCTCCTTGTGCACTATGCAAAAGAGAGGGACACCCCACTAATTGATGTCCCTCTCTTCCCGAGTTACCCAATTTGATCCAACTCCCTCAAGAAACCACATCGCTTGTCACTTTAGCAAGCACACCTAATACTCCCACAACATCCCCTACTACAGGCAGTAAAGGGCTTTGAACCAAATTCACATGTGCCATATGTTCATAATATAGCCACTATACCCATCATTGCCCAACTCTACCTCAATTTCAACAGACGTTGATGGAAGTATGCCAAACCTTTGAGCAAGAGCCCTTTCCACCACCAAATTCAGGTACCCACACCACTGAAATCCATTATGTCTCGACCTTAGTCCCTGAATAGATGATATTCCCTTTCTCTCTTTGTGACTCACTTGCCCATTTCACGTACCAGTGTCCTTTGATCATTGAATATAGGCATCGTCAAATAATCCTTATTCAAAATCCTCCGACCACCTCACCTCCCATGATACAAGTGATCCCCCCTATCCCTTCCCCAGATACTATTCACATCACCTCACCTGCAACTGAGTCACTTCCCATATCTCCATGGTTCATGGATATACTGTCTGAGGATCTTCCCCCAAATCCTCCCAATTATCTGGTTCATTTCCCCCAGGAAATCTTACCCCCAACCACAGTTTATAACTCACAGTGTCTAAACATTTGGTTTAATTCAAGCACACCATCACACCATAGTTGTGATACCCCCTCTACATATTCACCACTAGAAGACAATCACATGGTGAAAGACACCAATGTTACCTCCCTGGATCCCCTATATTTTCACATTTTTCACTGCGATGAAGATATCCTGGAGGAACTCACTACCCTTGATTTCCCATGGAATGCACTCCATCACAGAGCGCTTTTTCTCTCATGGGAAGCCTTCGGCCTTCCTAATCAAGCCTCCATATGTGCAATCAAAACTAAGGATTTTATTTCATCAGGGCATATAGATTGGTTCAATAACCTATCCATGCCCCCGATACTTTTGAAGAAAGGAAACATGGCCAACATTTCCCCCACTGTCAAAATCGACATTTTCATCAAACCTGGAATCATATAGGAAATCACCATTGGTGTCGTATGCTCCCCTGAGGAACCAGTATCTTACAAAGCTCTCTTTTAGGAATATTGGGATATGTTTTCCTAGTGATATATAGAGATGCTCGGCCTTGATCGTTCTATCGTCAAACATCACATCGACACATGGCTCGATGTCACCCCAGTACATCAAAAGCATTGCCCACTTCACCCATCCAAATTCGCGACAATCAAAGCTGAAATTGATAAGCTACGCGTTGTCGGGTTCATATACCCCATCATGTACACCTCACGGGTCTCCAACCTCATCCCCGTTAACAAAAAATAGGGCATTATTCGTGTCTGCACTGAATTTCGCGATCTCAACCATGTTTGTCCCAAGGACAGCTTCCCCACTCATTGCATCGACCAAATTATCGATGATTGTGTCGACCACGAGGCCTTGTCCTTCATGGATGGGTTCTCTGACTACAATCAAATCCAAATCCATCCAGAAGATCAATATAAAACCTCATTTACCACCTCATGGGGTACTTTTTCTTATCGTGTAATGCCTTTTGGACTAAAAAACGTAGGTGTTATGTTCCAACAGGCCATGATTTATGTTTTCCATGATCTTTCTCGCATCATCCTCGCTTACTTAGATGACCTCACTGCTCGATCCAAAAAATGAACTCATCATTTAGATGACTTACGAGTTGTCTTTCAACGATGTCACCAATACAATATCTTCTTGAACCCCCTCAAGTGTGTATTTTGCATCATTGTCGAACACCTCCTTGGGTTCATCGTCTCCCAAAATGGCATAACAGTGGACCCCCTCAAGGTCCAATATATCACAGAAATTCCACCACCTAGGAATTTGTGCCAACTACAAAGCCTACAAGGAAAAGCCAACTTTTTACGATGCTTTGTCCTAGATTACGCCACTCGTGCACATGGTTTCTTTTGCTTACTATGTCATGATATCCCATTTTGATGGGATGAACATGCCCAAACTGATTTAGATGATTTAAAAGCGGTGCTATCTAATGCCCCTTTGATTAGTCCTCCCAGCTATGATTACGATTACATCCTCTACTTGTCAGCCTCCACCATCTTAGTATGAGGAGTTCTCATCCAACTAGGGGATGATGGTCGCGAGCATGTTATTTACTACATCAGTAAAAACCTTTCAGAACCACCCCTGAAGTACAATCATGAGGAGAAACTCACCCTTGCAGTTTTCCTCGCAGTCCATAAACTACCTCATTATATCTTTCTTCGCACTACCAAAGTTGTGGCAAATTCCAACCCCATGCAGTACTTTCTTAGTCGACGGTAGATTAATGGAAAATTTTCCCAATGGGTCATCATCCTTCAAGAATACGACCTAGAGTTCTCAACTCCCAAAAGCAAGAAAGTACTTTTTCTCGTCAAACTCATCACGGTGTTTCCCTCAGACACCAAATATTCACCCATCAATATGGATTTTCCCAACGAACACCTCTTCTACATCCCCTCGAATGACCCTTGGTATGGTGACCTTCTCATCTACCTTCGGACACAGAAGTTTGGGTCTCATATCTCTCGAGACAATCGTCGATGCATTCATCATTAGGCCCCTCGGTACATCCTCATCGGTGACGTTTTATACCGATGGGGGGTCGACACCATACTCCACCAATGTTTGACCATCGACGAAGTAGACAGAGTCTTGAATGATTTCCATAGCGTCACTTGCAACATATACCTCTCAAGTATGTCCACTGCCCAAAAAATCATTCAAGCAGGATACTTCTGGCCCACATTGTTTCATGACTGCATCCATGACGTCAAGCGATACGACAAATTCCAGCTTTATGCAAACAAATCACGAGTGCCACTTGTTCTTCTACTTCCAATAACCACCATCGACCCCTTCTTCAAATGGGGCATAGACTTCATGACTTGCAACCCTCCATCTAGTAATGGACACAAGTACATCATCGTGGCAGTTGATTACTTTACCAAATGGGTTGAATCGATGCCTACCTTCAACAATACCACTGACACAACAGTGCATTTTTTCTTCAACCACGTCATTACCCATTTCGGAGTTCCACTACGGTTAGTCTCTGATAATGGTAAACACTTTGAGAATGAGATCTTCTTCGAACTCTCCTCAAGGTTAGGCTTCTCCCATGATTTTTTCTCCCATTACTACCCTCAATCCAACAGACAGGTTGAGGCTATTAACAAAGTCCTCAAAACCATGTTGCAATGCACTGTCAACAAACATAATACCAACTAGCATCATATGTTGTTTTCATCATTATGGGCTTATTGCATGACAGTCAAAACTACCACAGGTTTTACTCATCTCGTCCATGGGATCAAAGCCACCCTCCCCATCAAATGTGAAATTCACATGTTCCGTGCCGCCATCGAGCTATTACCTAACACTGCTCCAATGGAGCAGGGCTTGTTGAACTTAGAGTCATTGGATGAAGATCGTCGGTCTTCATTATAGAACAATGAGGCATCTAAAAAATTGTCCAAAGCCACCTTTGACTTCCATGTCAACCTTCGCTCATTCAATGAAGGAGATCTCATCCTAGCCTATGATATCACTCACGATACTCTCGGCCATGGGAAATTTGAGTCATTATGGCATGGACCCTACATTGTCCAACACCGCCTCACTAAAGGCACATACATCCTGGCCTCTCCAGAAGGATATCCTCTCAAATAACCCATCAACGGTTTGTACTTAATCAATTTTTACGCCTGAGCATAGTCATTCTACACTAGGATTTTTCTTTGTACACATTTGTAGAGTTTTTGGTCTTATTTTGTTCCCTCCACGCCTCATTTTTGATCTACCATTCATGTTATTTACATATCCCTCCTCCATCGGACTACCACATCGATTACGCTGACGTAGCTAGCCGCTGGACATAGAATCTCACTTTGGCCACTTGGGTTGTAATGTCCCCCACCTCTTAGAGAGGTGATGAGGAGATTCAGTGGCCTGGGCACCTCCACTAGGTCATAGTCTCACACTAAGGGGGGGGGAAGTCAAGAAGTTAAAAGTTATATTTTTAAGTTGACTTAAGAAAGGAAAAGGATAAAGGAGTAAAAGATAACTCAACAGAA
>JZKD02S0613966.1:232426-262443 GCA_000966675.3 Picea glauca
GTCCTCCACCGTTTGGTTACTCTTCCAAACATATGGAGAGTTTGCGTTGCCTCCTGCTTCGTAGACTTACGATTAACAGATATGTTGCCTGAGTCTTATCACTTGTCGTGCTATTATCCAAGGGAAGTTTTTCACTGAGCCTGAGTCGACCCCTCTGCAATATGTCTCTTGTCCGCATACTCGGCCATCCTAAACGTCCAATCAAGTCCTTGTTCGAAATCACTGAAGCCTTCAGTCCGATCATCAATATTATCAAGTCCATAACCGACAAGCCGTCAAAGACCTCTGGGTAGTGCAGTTGTACACTCATATTACACTCCTACCCGAGTTTAGAAGATTTTGAAGTTGTTTCTTGAGCTCTGAAGTACAGCCATCAGGCCAAATCAACTTCTGGGAGATGGATACTCTATATGTATATCTTTCTGATTTTGAGATGTAGCTCCGCTGTGTATTATTTGCGGCTACTCTTTATAGTTATTTGACATGGATATACAGTGTATTTGATTGGTTGCCATGGATCTATTTTATCCCGATCTATGGCTCACTCCCGTCCCAATGCATGAGTTATCTATGGTTTGTTTAATTTATGCTTAATTTCTAACCCTCAAGTAGAAAAATAGCATGCATGCGTAGTGGTTTGTCTTGATTGCAGGATTATCTTTGGAAGGAGCAGCGCAAGAAAGAGGGTAAAGCACAACAGAGGATCTACACCAAACATCAGTAAAAAGGTTAGTAGTTCCTTTCCATGCATGTATTGTGAAAGAGGGGTTTAAGTTTTGGGTGGTAGGTTAAAAAGTAATTTCTTTACGGTCAAAATCTGCATGCAAGTCTGACCCTAGTTTGCTAGTCCGTAGGGTATTTTTCCCAACAACCCCCCTACCTCTACCTCGGGTGAGACTTCATATTCTTCGTAGGTGTTGCCGAAAGGGACGGTAGTTAGGGTTTTGTTGGTGCATTGTTGAAGCATTGAACTGCCCCTGTGCCAACAAATGGTTTCGTTGTCGGGACATGAAACTATGATTGTTGGGAACTGAAGAAAAGAGAAAGCTCTATGCGTAGCTCTGTGCTGTAGTGCGCAGTATTCTAATCGACTTGTGAAGCTATGTGCTAAGAAAAGAAACATGATCTGAAGAAAAGAGGTAAGATCTTAAAGTTTTGTGCTCTGGTAAAGGTAAGATAAGTGGAAATTTTTTATTCAAAAGTATGAATCTAGGTATGTTTCATAGATTTTTTCCTAGTCTGAAAACTAGGGAACATTTAGAAGAAAGAGTTGATCTGAATAAATTTGATAGAAATAGAGAAAGATATGGTATTCCTATGCATAGAAAGAATTTTTGGACTAATAAGTGGATGCGGGAACCTAGAAAGAATTTTTGTAGATTGGAGGTCCAGCACTATGATCCCAGTGTGCATTACAAGAGAGGTTGGGGATCGTTTAAAAGAAAGAGAGGATTGACATTTTGTTATAACTGCAGAACACCGGGACATCTTGCTAAGGAATGCTCCGGTATAGGTCCTATTTGTCTTTGTTGTAAATCTATTGGTCATAAGGTTAAGGATTTCCCAAGAATGATTGCTAAAGTTGAAAATATGAACATGAGACAAGAAAACTATAAAGAAGATCAAGGGACTAAGGATAGGTTAGAGAATCATAAAGAGAAAGAGTTAATATAGTTAAAAGAAGTAATGGATGATCACATACATGTCAGTTTACTAGAGATAATATAAGAAAAACAGTGCGTAGTTACAAGAATAGAAGACTTCAACATAGACTGTGTATTAGATGAAGAAACACATGTGAATAGTATGCCAGAAAGCACTTGGGAAATTTTGGGAAAGCTTGTTATGGTACCTTCATTAAGAAGGATAGGCTTGTTTAAAGGAAAAGTGATAACCCTGTGTGGAAGAGTTACTAATCTACCTATGATTGCTCATGAAACATCGACTGAAGAAGAATTTTAAGTCATTAAATTTGTTGAGAACAGTGCCCCCTTTCCACTTTTGTTAGGAAAGACTTGGATTGAGAAAGATCAGATCATAAGGAAAATAGAGGAGGAAGCTACATAACAGAAAAAGAAAGAACTAAGGGACCTCATAGCCAGAAAAATTGAGCGACTAATAGAAGAACAAGAGGATAAGTCAAAGCAGTAGAACGCAAGAGAATTAGTTGTTGAAGTTGAAAGAACGCAGGAAGACTTGAAGGACCTATCCATGCAATAAAGAAGAATACCCACCCTGGATTTAATAATAGAAGAGGTATTACCTTTGAACCATTTGAAATACCATCTTGCACGACAAAAGATAGTGGGTTTTCTCCAACATGATGCCTAGAGGTTGGAGACCTGCCCCCTAAGCGTCGTTTCCTCTGGTGACTTTTCTTCTACCCTCATTTAGGCATCTGTTTACTGATGGGAACATTTTATTTAGACAAAGGAAAGGAAGTTTCAAGTGCATGATCCAAATTGAGACTCAATTGGAATGGAGGGAGGTATGTTTCATGTTTAATGAGCTTGACAGAGACAATTAACTATGCTCATCGAGACCAGGTACTACCAAAGGATCAAATAATTCTGGGGATTGTGGCACCTGAGTCAAAATAATATTTAATGTGCCAACCTATAGGATGGCAGGAGCAGGTAAAGAAAAAATCCTTATGAATGAGGAATCCTTAAGAAGACCTACCCATACACTCTCAAGACTAGATTGTCCTAGAAAAGGGACATCATTCATCGCAGCATTGTGGATATTTAGAGTTATATAGTCCAATTGGTCAACAGTGATAGTTTTTCCTTGATGGTGAAATCATAAAACATGAAACATTTTAGATGCAATGAAATTTATCGCGTATAACCAACTACAACCAAGTAAAAAATTGTAATCTAGGAGTGAGTCAACTACTTCCATATCCATCGAAACAGTTTTACCCTTCAATGTCATAGTGAAAGATTTCAAGAGTTCGTGAGGTTGGAAACCACGTCCATCAAACTCTTTCAAGGTGGTCGGAGATGGGGTGATTTTAGGAGAACATAGGGCTCTCCAACAAGGCAAAGACATGACACAGGTGAAGGCTCCCTCATCCAAAACAGTGTGATGGATGTTCTTTCCACCAACCAAAATTTGAATTTGGAATGGTAGGTGGTGGGAGAGTCTCTCCTTAGTGTAATCCAGATTAAACGTGATCAAATTCGACTCCTTTGGATCCATAGATCCAATGGTTGACACCAGGGTTCTACGTTGACTTGGACAGTTCTGTAGAACTTCAAGGGATGACATAGCACAAGGTGCATGTGCCAAATATTCAACGATGTTGTAGTTTTGGGAAGCACGGGCATTTAGGTTAAATATTTCCTTTCGAATTATGCTCTTGGGTGGGCACAAAATTGCGTCAGAGGTTGGCTTCTCAATATGAAGAGGATTGGAAGATGGAGGAGGAGTGGATGTGGAGGGTTGATCAACAGCCTTTCCCTTATTCTACTCACATGGAGGAGTAACATAAGTGTTTTCTCGAGTTGTCACATTAACCGCTTTAAACATGTACACCTCAGAGGCGCTTGTGGGAGCATCCCCATGGTGGGAATGACCTGTGTTTCCCCCTTGCGGAGGGGCAGGAGTTTATGCAACCAAATGTTGTTGTTGAACCAGTTGGGAGAAACCCTTCAGAAATTTAGAAATTGCCTCACAATTAGGGAAGTCTTTTTTGTAGTGGTCTTCATCATATATCATACAAGGAACCTTAGGCTTCTTATTCGATTGAGTATCAGTAGTCTTAGGATTATCCTTCTCTTTAGAAGATTTCTTGGATTTACCCTTGTTTTTATTCTTACCTCTTGGTTGTTGAGATGCAGTGGATTGGGCCACATTCACCTCAGAGGTTTGAGCAGGAGCAAAAGTAGTTTTGGTGTCTGAAACAGAACTTGGTTCCGGAGTAGGTTTTGTTAGATCGTTCGACGAATGAGAAGCGTTAGGGATCAAATCATAAAGTGTGTCGAACTGGGAGTAGACCAATTCCAAATAATGTGCACGCCTGATATCCTGCTCCTCAGTAACAAGGTTTCCCATAACAACATCATGGACAATGGGAGGTAAGATAAAATTTGTAAACCAATACACTAGGAGTTGGTCTGGAATGGGAGCTTTAATCAGATATGTGGGTGGAAGAGGATTTTTGGAGTGAGGTCAAAAACTATGTGTTAGTCTCATACCATATAGGTAATTAAAAATGTGTCAAGAAAACCATGGAAAGAGAATTCAAGTTACGTGGCAACTCAATATACCATTTCATTGCGACACTTGTAAGTGTTCTCTGAAAAAGTCTAAGACTGATGGAATCGTCCATCAAAGAGTTGGAAGAAAAACATAAATGGAAATTCATAACATGATTATTAGGCTCTTCCCCAGGCTTTTCGTCAAATTTTGGGATGTCAGACGATAATTTGGCAGGGATGGCAGGCCAAAACGGAGCATGTTGGATGGGATTGTTTGGTCAAATGCAGAAAATCCGGTAGATCTAACGTAGCCAAGAATGGAAGATATTGGTCAGCATGTGGATATTGGTGGTAATCATATGGAATAGGAACACTAGTAAGACCGTATCCAGGTTGCGGAAAGATGGAAAAGCTATATGGTCCTCCCATATATGGTGGTTTCTCGGGTGGTTCACCCATGTAAGGTGGTTGTCCTAATTTACCACCCATGTACTATGATGGACTTCCTATGTACTGAAATTAACCTAATTTTCCCCTCATGTAAGGTGGTTGAAGGGAATTTTGTGTCGACATCATGGGGTTTATGAATTGAAAGGGAACATTTTATTGCGGAAGAATACATGTCGGGTTGGGTTGACCCCACAAAGGGTTAGCAGTTCCTGGAAATGGATGTCTGGGATATAGGCTAGTGGTGGTAGGGATAGAAGGACTAGCAGGAGCAGAGTTCCCCTAGGCAGGTTGATATTGTGACTATGTAGGTTCCACCCTGTAAAAAATTTCCCTACAACTGAAGGTTTCCCCCCACCTGAAGGTTGGCCTCCCATTGAATATTGACCTCCAATGTAGGATGTACTAAACTGTGTGGTCAAGATGGAGGTTGAGTATCTTGTGGAACTGTGGTTGTATGAATGAGATGATTTTCGGCCATCTGATCGATAGGACGACCAAGTAAATCACTTAGTGTGTGCATGTGCGGAAATAGTGAAGTAGGAATGCTACCTGACCTATGTGCAAAGGAAAATGTATGTGCAAGTGGTTGAGTCGAGATTACCTGGGTCACTAATGTTTATGGTAAAGAAGAATCACCAGCAGTATCAACTACAGAAGTTGTGGAAAATGATAAATTCCCAAGTCCTTCAGAAAAACGAAAAGATGACGGGCTCACACCAAAAAATGATATAGTGGTTGAACCTGGCGGTAACCTATAAGAAGAAAAAGCATCAACATATCTCGTGGATGGTGGATCAGTGTCTTCAGTGAGTGGTGGGCCAAGTGGATCAGTAAAAGTAGGATTTGTGTAAGATGCAATGCTTTCTATGAAGGTTGTGATCGATTCTTCTACGTGATGATCACTTCCAGGAGTTATTCTCCCAACCGTAGAAGTTGGATCCTAGATCATTCCTTCATAAGAAACATTGGGTTGAGGTTCCGGAATGTCGGGTTCCATACCTCGTATACTCTAAAATATTTGATCCTAAAGTCGACTACAAAACTGAAAGGAACACACCCCTAAGAAAACTAAAATCAATCAGCCAAGAAACAGTAAGTTCAAGGATATTTTGAAGATAATATGTCAAGCCATTGGCAAATAAATGAGAATCAGGTACCCCGACCTCCACGTTACATCCCTTCTTGGTGCAAGCAATCCTCTCTTTCGTGGGATCAACCTCTAAGGGTACTGAGAGTGTGATATGACATATGCCACAGGTATCATGGGAATCCGCCCACGGTCACCTTTTTAGATACCTGGGAAAGGTTACTAAGGCTACCAATTCACATTCAGCCTCCAGGCAGGTATAGTTGAAAATCAAGACCGAATGTATGGGAAGGATATCAAAGTCTGAAGCTCTTCAAGAGAACTGGAGACAATTGGATCAGTAAGACTCTTGAGGACCCTGAATGGATTTGGAATTCACGAAGCACCGAGACCAAATGAAACGAGTGGTTTCTCAAGAAAAAACCCCAATATATGCTCTATCTGCTACAATTGGTCAATATTTGGAGGGGAAATCTTTGTTTCTCTTCTGCATGCAACCTTGCTTTTAGCCCTTGTGTGAGAGGGAGTTCTTGACTATGCTTATACAAAAGTTGGATTTGTACACTCGCTAGTGCTCTACAGTCGGTTTAGTATTCTTGGATGATTTACTCACTTTCCCTAGTCCAAAGACCCTAATCATGTACTATTGTTATTGTGCTAAAGCCAAAAAAATGTTCTAGTTGATTTTATTAGAACATAGTTGATTTTAATGGATTTTTACTGAAAGGGCCCATGGAGATGAAACTGATGATGTGTGAGAGACTCGACTCCAATAGAATGCAAAATAATGGGATACAGTTTGTTCTTTTTGATGAATTATATGTATGATAAGGAGAAGAGTTATATTCTTCTTACCACAAGAAAGAACTCAAATCTATGCAACTTTCAATTTCAAGGATCAAGATGATGCCAAACTACCAAGAAAACGTGTCCAAAAACCAAAATGAGGATGCAAAACTATCTCTTTTTTCCAAACGTGTACCAAAACAAGTTCCTAAGGAATGCAACAAAACTTCTTTGTTTGATAATGTATGCAAGGAGATATGCAGACTTTTTTTCTTCTTAACTTTCAAGAGAAATGAAAGAGGTATGTGTTCGACACAAAGAAGAGGAAAAAAAGGAATCAAACAAAGTGTACTAAAAAAGGTGATAATTGAAAGACAACAAGTGTGAGACAACTTTATCAATCAAGAACTCAAATATGAAAAGGAGAAAAAAGTCAAACACTCATGAAAACCCTCAAAACATGAGCAGCAAGAAATAGGGTTGCAGTGAACAAGAGAGTCCTAATCATCTAGAAAAGTGAGATGTTTCAGTGAAGATGAAAGGGTTCACAACCAATCAGCCAATGCAAACTGTTAGAACATAAATGAAATTTTTGAATAAAAATCAATTTTGTCAAAATTCCTTTTTGTTTTACTCTTTTCAAAATAAAATTTTTAAACTTAGGAATATCATTTTGTAGACAAAAAGATGCTTTCATTACATCTTGATAGGGTGGATCAAGTACCAACCGTTAAAATTTGATAGACATCTAGATCGACGACTCTTGCAACTTCAGACTTCCAGAAGATCAAATAAAGAACAAATTCAAAAAGTGTCGGAGCGCCGAAGTGTCGGAATGACTGAAATGATAAAGTGCCAAAGATTAATGGGTAAAACATGTTTTAGTAGGCGTAATTAAAATTAAATAATTTCTCCGCGAGTTTAGCCTTCGGGGAAACTCTATACACCACTAATGCAAACTCACAAAGTCCCAAAGCTCTAGAGTCCTAGAGTTTCAAAGCACTTAAAATTAAAGTGACCATAAGTTGTGATCCATTAAAATGAAACAATAAATTAAAGGATGGTTAATTGCTTTGTGAATTTGGCCTTCGGGATATATCTATCATTCCTCATTCAAAACTCTCGAATGTCGAACTACCGAAATAGCTTATCCTCATTAATTGTGATCATTAAAGGTGTATTCAACGTGGCTAAGGTAAAAGATTGGAAAATCTTACGATCGTCAGGTAATAAATTTGACAGATTTGGCATGATTACCATGTCAATGGATTAAATGAAAAGATAATTAGTGTTTAACATTTTTTTTAATAAAGGCATTTTTAACTTCATAGCATTTTTCCATTAGCATCCAGAACTTTTGAATTTAGTAGTGTGGACTCACAGATTTTTACTTCTTATGGGAGGGCTAACATTGATATTTAGAAATCATGGCACCAAGTAAACTAGGAAAGAAGCAAGATCCATTTGCAGAGGAGTCGAACCCAAATTTAGGCATTATTTCATATACTACTTCTCGACTAACGGATGTCATTAAATCATGGAAGCAGGTTTATGATATTTTAGAGAAGGAAAATTCCCTATATTCAGATGATTCAAGCAGAGGATAAGATGAGTCAATTGCAAGCAAGCTAAGACATGTGTCTAAGTCGGAACTTCACAAAGTTGCATCTCAACCGAAACGGATGCCATATACTGATATGATAAGTTAGGCCTTAGAGCATGTGGATATCCCCACCAGAACCATCTACAGTCATCAGAAGACCATTGTCGGCTCATTCTGACCCGAGTACATTCAAGTAATGTATAAATTAACTCACAACATCAAATATACTTACAATGCATCATTTATAATGAAGTTTGAGGATGATGAATGCACAAAATACGGCATAATTGTTCATGATTTAGTGAAAACGTGGTGGGGAAATGAAAATAAATTCAAAACTGATAGCCATGGTATATACTCCATAGCCTCTTGTGATGCCCATATTTTGTATACTTCCATGATGCTTTGTATAATGTTCAAAAAGAAAAATCCTACGCATTTTACTATAGAGTGGGTTCCTATAATTCATGAAGTTGCAGAAGGTTATACTTTTGAATAGGGACAAATGTTGTCGGGTAACCTAGCTAAAAAAATAAGGGATTACAGAAATCAGAAGTCTAAAGGATAACATTCTCCCTTCTACATGTTTTCATATATTATGGATGCAATTTTTTTCAAAACCCCATTTCCTCTTATGAATTGGAGTTGGACTTTGACTATCACCAAGCCTATACATTTCTATCATTCTAAATTATGGGAGGAAATTGAAAAGGATTATTTTTATGAGATTTGTCTCAATGTGGTCATTCAAATCCATGAAATTATCTATGGTCAACCTCCTCCCAAAATTTCAGAACAAATTATTGGAAATATGGGTGTTATTATAGATTGGTACATTGAGGAAAGTTTTTCTTACATCAAATTTTTCGATTGTTTCACATCTCCGCATGCTCTTCCTAAATTTCTACCAACCAAACTTGTTTGTAGAGAATTAACCTATCAGATAGTTTCAACCGGCATTACCAAAGAACTGAAGGCCACACAGAAAAGATCTTGGCCAGCCTTTCCTATACAGGTTGGTATATTCTCATTATCAGAATTTGGACATGCTAAGGTAGAGGCTTTTGCCTTAGATGATATTAAGTTGGTTGACATTGAATTCAAGAAGCATGATCCACATAGGGTGGTATAAAATCATGTGGTTTAATTTAACATGAAGATATACATCCATGAAGAGTCACCTTATGACAAGGTTTTCAGAGGAATTGGATCATATGAGGAGGTCATATCCAAATTTCAAAGTCTTTTTCAAGAACAACAGTCAGGTTTTTTCATCTTTCAAAAGCATAAAAGGAACAATTTACCTAAAATCTTGCAAGAAAAAAAAAGGCTTAATCCAAATTCACGGGTGGCACAATCATCAAATCTCAAGCAACATGACTTTCCTGAGGACAAAACTAAATAAATGGAAAGGACACCAAAAACATTGTCCAAGGATGCAATAATTACAGGAATATCCATACCAGTTAAAAGTGATCAAGAATTATTAGCATTATTCGAAGATTTTATGAAACATGGGCATAATTTTCCTCTATTATTGTCAAACATTGAAACTCCTATGAAAGATGTCACAAATCAAGCGGAATCTGTTGCACTTATTTCTCCCATACCATCTTTGACTCCCCTAGTAACAAGTCATGATTTACCTTGTTCATAGCTTATCAATATAGATGACCTGACACCTATTGAACCTGAAGATATTCCTTCATCATATTTATTTTTCAACAAGAAAAGGAAGGCAATCATACAAAGAGAATCTCGACAGAAAGAGGAAGGAATTACAAAAAAAGAAAGAATGATAGATGATGGACAAGGACACAGTGACCCTGAATTCGCAAAAGAGGTAGTAAATTCACTGGGAGAATTTGAAACTGCTAACTTATGGTCAGTGGATAATTTGAGAAAAAAACTTGACCAGAAGAATCTTTTGATTGAACAATTGCATAATGATATGAAACAGATGGAAGTTACTTCCAGAGAAAGAATGAATTCTAATATAAGCCAAGTCAGACAGGGTTTTGAGCAACAGATTAAACAATTAGAGGATAAATTGAAATTAATTTTTCAAAATCATCACTTGAGTAATAACATGGTATCCTAGCAAGATACATTAATAAATCAATTCCAAGCTCGGATAACCACAATTGAGGTCACATTAATTGACATTTATGCCTTCAAGAAACAAGCATCAGAGGTAAATGAGAGGTTGTAGATTGTCCAGCAGAATTTGTATGAAAGTTTGGATGCCATCCAAAAACATTATTAGGTAATCAATAATTATTTGCATATTATTTATGACAAAGAGAAGGAATCTTCTATGGCCCTATCCAGATTTCAAGAATTTATAGTGTGAAGGCAAAATCTCAATGTACCAGGACTTGCCCTTTTTTCATAATTTGAGCAGATAAAAAGGAGAAATGGCTTTAAAGACCTGGGAAAACAATCTTGAAGAAAGTAAAAGGTTATATAAATAGGAAAAGGATGCTCGTCTTGATGCTCTTTTAGTTGTAGATCTAGAAATGGAAGAAATGTATGTCAGTGGTATTCATTCTACACTTGGGAAAGTCGAGATTGAAAAGAATAGAGAATATCTGAAGAAAAGCAAAGAGAGGGTACAAAATGCTATACTATATGTCAATCATGTTGATTTGAAAATCTTAAATGATCTTCTAGTGAAACCAAGTTTACAACATTAGATCACTCAACAGGAAGTAGTTCAAATTCAAACAAATCTACCATTGGTGCATAAAAAGGCTTTTTTGTTTGAATTAAATGCAAATATTGAACCCTCCAAGTTTGTTATTGCATTATTGGATCTCCATGTGCAATTCAAGGATCAACAAAATCCAAGTGCATCCACGAGAAAATAGAGGATGAATGAATCGCCAGCAAGCAAAAGAAATCCCAGAAGATGTTCAAAATCTTTGTAATATCTTTTTAGTTTAGATTGTATTCTATTTTGAGAACTAATAATGTGGAAAATCTAACCACTTTTGGTTAAGATGATTTTTGTATAAATAAGCATATTAGAGATGTATTTGAGGCTTCTTCTAGCCGAATGTAAAAGAGAACCTTCAGAATACATGTTGGCCCTTGGTTATGGAAGCAAGCGAAGATCAAGGAAGAAAAGGAAAAATGTGAACTTCGTGGAAGACATGGTGACTATTACTGGGTCAAAGTGAGAAAAAGAGAAGAAAAGACGGAGCGAAGTTTGAGAAATCAAGTCATTGGATGAGGAGATTGAGGATGACAGATCAGCAAGGAGGAAGGATCATGGACAACTCAGCAAGAGGAAAAATCCATCGTTGGATGCTTTGGAGCACCGCACAAGAAGGAAGGAAAGATAGGTTGGCTGGAGAAGCCCTGAAAATGCGGGTCATGTTGACCTAGGGTTTTAGACACCTAGGATTTTGGTATCTAGGGTTTTGACACTTAGGATTCAGCCTAAAGATGTCAGTGAGCTATTGTAATGTATAAATAAAGGTCAAGAGGACCTGGGTTGGGTTGGTAAGATGATTGTTGGTATTGTGATTGTTATTATTGAGTAAGTACTACTGTGAGAGAGAGAAGTGCTAAGTGTGAGAGCCTTCTTGTATTGTACGGTCTCCATCTGGGTGCGGAGATCAAGCCTTGCATCTAGGTGCATATGAAGGGGAGAGGAAGAGAAGAGAAGAGAGAAGATATGTCAGCTAAGAGCACAAACAAGAACTGTATGTTATATCTTAATACATTATAAAGCACAGTTTTGTAGACGTATCCCTAGAGAGAGGGTGAACCAAATATATCTTGTGTCATGTGTGTGATTGATGCTCTGTTCTTTGTCATTGATATATTGTTATTGCATTGTTGTGTTAGATCAGATATATAGTTATGTGATGTAGATATAAGTTGATATGTGATATATGCATGTTGTATTGTTCTAGTATTAGATCCACTTGATATTTCCCTTGGTTGTAGACATCTCTGTCCTACAACCCCCCCATAGTTGCTTCAGGTGAGACTACATCTGCTTCACAAATGTAGCCGAAAGGGCCAGTAGTCAGGGCTTGTTGGTGCGCTCTCGGAGCTGAACCCTGGGTCTGCCCCTGTGCCAACAAATGGTTTCGTTGTCGGGACAAGAACATTCTTGAGGGAACATCAAGGTGGTTACCATCAAAAATAGAGATTCAGAAGTGGATAGAGGATCAAGAAAAGGACTTCGCTGAAGCCCAGAACAAGAACCCTAATCTTAGTACAAAGGATTGATTAGGAAGATATATTTTTACTGATATACAAGAGATATTCTTTGGAGGAATCCATCAGGAGCCATATGAGCGGTTATCCAGGTTAGCAGATACCCAGTTTGAGATCAGATCTAGACCTCTTGTAGTTTGGATGTCGGCCCTGATCAAGAAGGTCATGAGAGTTGATAGCATCGTGTCAAGAGCAGTAGATCACTGGTTTGATAGCACCATTGGAGGGTACATCACCGAGTTTGTTGTTGACAAAGTAGAATCATATAGCCAAGAAGAGAGATATTTCTTCAAGGGACCCAGAGGAAATTTTTTACATTTTTTGAAGTTGAGGATAAAGATGTTATTGCATGAGAGGAACATCTTGAAGATACATTAGATTGGTCGGATTCGAAAAGGCTAATGTTAAGGAATTCGAACAGTGACAGCGACATAGAGGCTAGCCATACATGCAGTGGGAGAGTGTTCAGAGAGGTTCATCTTGCGAACCTGTTCAAGAAAAACTATGACGACGAGGTTTTCTATAGTGGAGAAGAGGCAGATCTAACGAACGAAGAGCATTCAAAACCCACTAGGGAAGAGGAAGGGAAAGCTGAAGAACCTCGTCGGGTAGAGCCAGAAACTTCAGGGACTGTGCAGACTGTTGAAGTAAGTATTATTATCCCTCTTGTTCATTCAGTAGAATTAAGCAATCAGAGTAATCCAAGTCACCAGAGCATTCAGAGCACTGTCACTAGTAGTCCACCACATACTTAGACAGGAAACCTAGGAAGATCTATGGTAGATGAGATGAGGCTCCCTATCTTTAGGGGAGATGGATATGAAGATCCTGATCAGCACTCGTTCCTGTGTGAGGTCGTATGGAATATTAAAAATGTCGTTGAAGAAGCTGTTAAAAGAATCCATTTTAGTACTACCCTTCGAGATCGCGCACTGAGATGGTACATGAAGCTTGTCCAAGGATTTGCACAACCTAAGCCACTGAATGATATCAATAATGCATTGATTGCAAAGTTCAAGAAACCCAAATCAGAGTCACAATGTATTACAGAGCTGAAAGAGATCAAGCAGAAGGTAGTCGAACCTGTCTGGGAATTCGATCAGAGATTTAAGACCTTAACAGGCCGATTGACTTTTCATAACCCAGATGAACAGAACAAAGAGTGGTTCATTGTTGCCCTCTTACCACATATCAGATTCCCTCTGATGCAATAGAAGATTGTTTCATAGGATGAGGCATTGGATATCGCCATGAAGTTAGAATCATCCCCTATGGGAGAATCCATCTCTGGTATGAGTTAGATCTTGAGTCAGTTAACTAGTTTTTCTCTACAGGTTGAAGATATGAAGAAAGACAAGGGAAAATATAAAAGAGAAGACATTTGGTGTGTCAGATGCAAATCAGAAGGCCATGACAAGGAGCACTACCCCCTATTTCATGAATACTTGGCCTCTGGAGTTCTGATCCCTTTGAAGAAAGTCACCTTACCTTGGTGCGAAGTATGTCGAAATAGACATCACCCCGGTGAGTGATATTACATGAAAAAATATGTTCAGACACCCACAAATTTGTATTGAACATTCTGTAAGTATATGGGCCATGATGATAGGGATTGTAGGGAATACGATCTCATGCATGAAAGTTCAAGAGACATATACAAAATTCAAGGTGAAGTCCAGCAAGAAGGAAACACTACGTAGTATAACTCCCCTAGGAGAGGAAACTTCAATCCTCGCGGTGGATTCAGAGGATGAGGATGAGGACGAGGTATGGGTCAAGGTTGAGGAAAGATCATATGTTACAACTACACACAACCAGGACACTTAGCAAGGGACTATCAGAACCCTTGCACTACTTGCAGTTGCTGCAACTTGTTTGAACATGTTATAGAAGATTGTCCTGTGTTGTTGGCTAAGCTTCAGGAGAGACGAGGACCTCAGCAAAACCCGCAAGTGCAACTGATATGTGTTGAATCTCGCAGAGAAGACCCTAGAGTCATTGTTATCACTAGAGGAGGAGTTGCTACAGGAGAAGACAGACTGACAGAAGGAAAGACTACAAAAGACTCAGGAGTCAGAAAAGTTGCAGAGAAGACCCAAACTTTTGATGCAAAGATGGAAATACAAGTATTTGAGGAGGTGAGAAAAGAGTTCAAAGGATATCAAGGATCTTCATCAAAGACACGACCAGAACTAAGAGAATATGGAATGCCTCAGGCATTTGATAAGTCTGCTTTGCCAAGAGAAGGAAAAGAGGTAAGCAAGCTCATGGAATTTTTATATACTTGTATTAAGTTGATTCAGGATGAGAATGTTGTACAAGAACTACAAAAATTAATCAGATAGTATGATCTAGGAAAGATAGACTCCTTACTGAATAGGGAAGTACACCAAATCGCTAAAAAGAGAAGGACAAATAAGGAGTTACATTTGAATACTCAAATAAGAGAGTATGATATAGACTATGTGGTCCTCGACTTAGGGTCAGAGGTCAATGTCATGACGAAGCAAACCTTGGCACTAATGGGAAAACCAAAGTTGATCTATTCCCCTATCATGCTTAGGATGGCTAATCAGCAAGTTGTAAGCCCCTTTGGACGATTGGAACATTTTTACACATTATGTTTGTCACCCTTATGATCATTAATGATGTAAACCTATGTGTTTCCTTCAAAGGGGTCATTGGCATGAATTCCTGAAGAAATAAAGGAGAAGAACTTTCCCTGCGAGAAGAAGTTGTATTTTCCTTTGTAAAAAACTCTATTAAAGAGGATTTTTGCAGGTTGCTTTATACACAAGGTGCAAAAATGCTTGGTTTCCGCAGGCTGCACTATAGCTAGGGTGAGGAAATGCCTGGTTTCTGCAAGCTGCACTATAGCTAGGGTGAGGAAAATCCTGATTTTTTCAGGCTGCACTATAGCTAGGCTGTAGAGTTTCCACAGGTTTCTCTATAGCTAGGGTGCGGCGACCTTTGTACGTGGGAAAAACGAGCGTCTTCTTGATGCTTCTATAAGGAGAAACTTATATGGTGAGGTGGCTTCTGAATGGTTTGGATCTTACTCGCTTTAATGATTTAGTGGGATCATCCTAACCTCCTCACCTTACCCTCTTTAGCTTATAGAAGGAGAGGAGCTCTCATGGAAAAGGTTAGCTTTGGAGATTGGCTTGAGTTAGAGGTTGTTTTGGCTTGAGATTGTTAGCTTGGTCAGAGCGGTTTTAAGCTTGGCTTTGTTAAGATAGATTGTAAGTAGCTATCAAATCCATGGTATCAGAATCCTTGGAGCAAGAAGTGTGTGGGAAGCAAGGAACTATTGGAAGGAACCTTACGACATAAAGGCATCCGGTTGTAATCTCTCTTCCTATTATTTAATATAATACAGTGACATGCTTATTTCCCATAGAATTATCTTTATTTTATTGCATAATTCCTTGATCATATGCATAGGTTCTCATTGAATATACTTCTACTTCTTTCACTTTGGTTGGTTTGTGTCTCACTGCGGGATCAGTATCACAAGAGCACTAGAGTGAAATAGGAACAACAAAGACATAAGGAAGTGACACTTAAAGGTATGTCTCTCATCTTTTGTTTGGTAGTAAATTCGATGATTAGAGCCTAGGGAAAGCGCCATGTCTCGTCTCGTTTTTTTTTATATCTAGGTGGATCTAGGGGGATTGATTTGTGTCTGCACTCAATGATTAGCCCGATAACAAAATTGGCGACTCCATTGGGGAAAAAAAAAAATTCCTAGTTTGCCTTTCTTTCTTTCTTTGATTGCTTGGATTCTATTTTCTAAGTCACTGGGAGATCCATCATGACTCTCTGACTGATTAAACCACACTGGAAAAACCTTCTTATTTTTTATTTTTTCATTTTTACTTTGATTTATGTGCCCTACTTTGAGGGACAGTGTGGCGATATTTGATTTCTGCACCCTACCGTTTGACACAGTGTGGAGTTTCCGCACTGTATTTTTTGTCTAGCCTGCGGTGACCTGAGATCGCCACACTGCGTTAGTCTTATAGCCTACGGAAATTGATTTTTGATAGTTTTTTCTTGCCCAGATCTATGATATAGGTTTTGGGTGAATTTTTGGGTTTGGTTATAGTTTGTTTGCAGTCTTCTTGATAGACTGCTTGAATTTGTGTCTAGGTTGGAAAATCCACTTGTCTCCCTATTATACTTCTTTATAGGATTACAATTTGGTCTGTGATCCACATATTTGAGTTAGTGTTTCCAAGACAGTTGTCGTGTCATTAATATGTTCAAATAGAATTTCAACCCAGAAATCCTTCTATTGCGTTGGCCATTTCTGCAGTCCTTAAGCCTTCTATTGCATCGGCCATCCCTGATTCAGTCCTGAATCATTTGTTACTCTGATCTACCTTGAATCTTGTTACCATTTTCATGTCATTGATGAGGGATACATTAAGGCCCTCTTGTGATGAGTCTTTTCTTGTCGACTTTAGCTCATTATCCAAGAATTAGAATTAGAAACTAATTGGTACCTTGGAACTTGCATGCCTCAATGGCATGTTTCCTCACTTTCGATAATGGGTTTTCTTTATTGACCCTTGATCGGGAGATTTCACTGAGTGTTTGAATTCATCTCATTAATTCACATTCGTTGGATTGTACTAGTGTACCTTAGGAGTCAACAAGTTAGTCGCCAATTTTTTTATCGGGCTAATCGTTAAGTGCGGACACAAATCAATCCCCCTAGATCCACCTAGATATAGAACAAAACGAGACAGGACATGGCGCTTTCCCTAGGCTCTAATCATCAAATTTACTACCAAACAAAAGACAAGAGACATACCTTTAAGTGTCACTTCCTTATGTCTTTGTTGTTCATGTTTCGCTCCAGTGCTCTTGTGATACTGATCCTACAGTGAGACACAAACCAACCAAAGTGAAAGCAGTAGAAGTATATTCAATGACAACCTATGCATATGATCAAGGAATTATGCAATAAAATAAAGATAATTCTATGGGAAAGAAGCATACCACTGTATTATATTAAATAATAGGAAGAGAGATTACAATCGAATGCCTTTATGTCATAAGGTTCCTTCCAACAGTTCCTTGCTTCCCACACACTTCTTGCTCCAAGGATTCTGATACCATGGATCTGATAGCTACTCAAAATATATCTTAACAAAGCCAAGCTTAAAACCACTCTAACCAAGCTAACAATCTCAAGCCAAAACAACCTCTAACTCAAGCCAATCTCCAAAGATAACTTTTTCCATGAGAGCTTCTCTCCTTTTATAAGCTGAAGAGGATAAGGTGAGGAGGTTAGGATGATCCCACTAAATCATGAAAACGAGTAACATCCAAACCATTTCCTCTCTCGTTTTGTTCTATATCTAGGTGGATCTAGGGGGATTGATTTGTGTCCGCACTTAACGATTAGCCTGATAACAATACAAACTGAATATACTCCAACGCAACCTAAATCTATGAGAAAAGATTCAGGGTATTCATCTCCACCACTCTATAGTATGAATCTAACCATGTGAATACATGTGATGAAGTCAAACATGGTAGAAACCACTTGATTACCAGTCATTAGTGAATACCATTAACAAGTGCAATGGAAATCACCATTAATGTCAATGACTCCCAAGGTACACTAGTAAAATCCAACGAATGCAAATTAATGAGTTGAAGTCGAACACTCGGTGAAATCTCCTGATCAAGGGTCAATAATGAAAACCCATTGTAAAAAGTGAGGAAACCTACCATTGAGGCATGCAAGTTCCAAGGTACCAATTAGTTTCTAAGTCTAATTCCTGGATAATGAGCTAAAGTCGATAGGAAAAGACTTGTCACAGGAGGGCCTTAATGTATCCCCCATCAATGACATGAAACAGGTAACAAGATTTGGAGTAGATCAAAGTAACAAATGATTGAGGACTGACTCAAGGATGGCCAATGCAATAGAAGGCTTAAGGACTGAAGAAATGGCTGACGCAATAGAAGGATTTCCGGGTTAAAATTTTCTTTGAACATATTAACGGCACAACAACTATCTTGGAAACACTGACTCAAAAATGTGGATCATAGACCAATTTGTAATCTTATAAAGGAGTATGATCGGGAGACAAGCGGATTTTCCAACCTAGACACAAATTCGGTAGACAAGCGCTTTCCCTGGGCTCTAATCATCGAATTTACTACCAAACAAAAGATGAGAGACGTACCTTTAATTGTTGCTTCCTTATGTCTTTGTTGTTCCTATTTCGCTCCGGTGCTCTTTTGATACTGATCATGCAATGAGACACAAACCAACCAAAGTAAAAGTAGTAGAAGTATATTCAATGACAACCTATTCATATGATCAAGGAATTATGCAATAAAATAAAGATAATTCTATGTGAAATAAGCATGCCACTGTATTATATTAAATAATAGGAAGAGAGATTACAACCGGATTCCTTTATGTCATAATGTTCCTTCCAATAGTTTCTTGCTTCCCACACACTTCTTTCTCCAAGGATTCTGATACCATGGATCTGATAGCTACTCACAATCTATCTTAACAAAGCCAAGCTTAAAACCACTCTGACCAAGCTAACAATCTCAAGCCAAAACAACCTCTAACTCAAGCCAATATCCAAAGCTAACTTTTTCCATGAGAGATCCTCTCCTTTTATAAGATGAAGAGGATAAGGTGAGGAGGTTAGCATGATCCCACTAAATCATGAAAGCGAGTAAGATCCAAACCATGTCCTGTCTCGTTTTGTTCTATATCTAGGTGGATCTAGGGGGATTGATTTGTGTCCACACTTAACGATTATCCCATTAACAGTACAAACTGAATATACTCCAACGCAACCTGAATTTGTGAGAAAAGATTCAGGGTCTTCATCTCCACCACTCTATAGTACAAATCTAACCATGTGAATACATGTTATGAAGTCGAACATGGTAGAAACCACTTGATTACTGGTCATTAGTGAATACCATTAACAAGTGCGATGGAAATCACCATTAATTTCAATGACTCCTAAGGTACACTAGTAAAATCCAACGAATGTGAATTAATGAGATGAAGTCGAACACTCGGCGAAATCTCCCGATCAAGGGTCAATAATGAAAACCCATTTTCGAAAGAAAGGAAAATCACCATTAATGTCAATGAATCCCACTAAATCATCAAAGAGAGTAAGATCTAACTCAATCCAATCTCCAAAGATAAGAGTACAAACTGAATATACTCCAACGCAACCTAAATCTATGAGAAAAGATTCAAGGTCTTCATCTCCACCACTCTATAGTATGAATCTAACCATGTGAATACATGTGCTGAAGTCGAACATGGTAGAAACCACTTGATTACTGGTCATTAGTGAATATCGTTAACAAGTGCGATGGAGATCACCATTAATGTCAATGACTCCCAAGGTACACTATTACAATCCAACGAATGTGAATTAATGAGATGAAATCGAACAATCGGTGAAATCTCTCGATCAAGGGTTAATAATGAAAACCCATTGTCTAAAGTGAGGAAAATAACCATTAATGTCAATGAATCCCACTAAATCATCAAAGAGAGTAAGATCTAACTCAAGCCAATCTCCAAAGATAACAATACAAACTGAATATACTCCAACGCAACCTGAATCTGTGAGAAAAGATTCAGGGTCTTCATCTCCACCACTCTATAGTATGAATCTAACCATGTGAATACATGTGCTGAAGTCGAACATGGTAGAAACCACTTGATTACCATTAATGTCAATGACTCCCACTAGATCATCAAATCAAGTAAGATCTAACTCAAGCCAATCTCCAAAGATAACAGTACAAACTGAATATACTCCAACGCAACCTGAATCTGTGAGAAAAGATTCAAGGTCTTCATCTCCACCACTCTATAGTACGAATCTAACCATGTGAATACAGTTTGTACTATTGCATAGATCCACATTGTATGTCTCATGGCTATGTTCAAATTTGAGTCTTTAACACATAGATCCACAATGTATTTTTGGTGGCTATGTTCATATTTGAGTCATAATGGCATGGATCCACAATGTATGTTTGGTGGCCATGACCTGTATTACCTGTCATGGATCTTCACATGTCAACATTTATGCTTTGATTCATTTGTATTCTGATTATGGGAATGCCTACCTCAGTGATGATATATTATTGTATTGTATTTCCTTGTTTGTTGGCAGGTTTCTGACCGACTTGTTCCTTGTTCCCTACACACACTCGACAAAGTATTTCAGCTATCACTCTGTTCTAACTTCATACTTTCGGGGGATATCTGTTACACATTATTTTCATCACCCTTATGGTCGTTAATGATGTAAACCTATCTGTTGCCTTCAGAGGGGTCAGTGGCCTGAATTCCTGAAGAAAGAAGGGAGAAGAACTTTCCCTGAGAGAAGAAGTTGTATTTTCCTTTGTAAAAAACCCTATTAAAGAGGATTTTCGCAAGCCACTATATACATAGGGTTTTTCCATGTTTTTCCATCGAATTTACTACCAAACAAAAGACAAGATACATACCTTTAAGTGTCACTTCCTTATGTCTTTGTTGTTCCTATTTCACTCCGGTGCTCTTGTGATACTGATCCTGCAGTGAGACACAAACCAACCAAAGTGAAAGCAGTAGAAGTATATTCAATGACAACCTATGCATATGATCAAGGAATTATGCAATAAAATAAAGATAAATCTATGGGAAAGAAGCATGCCACTGTATTATATTAAATAATAGGAAGATAGATTACAACTGGATGCCTTTATGTCATAAGGTTCCTTCCAACAGTTCCTTGCTTCCCACACACTTCTTGCTCCAAGGATTTTGATACCATGGATCTGATAGCTACTCCCAATCTATCTTAACAAAGCCAAGCTTAAAACCACTCTAACCAAGCTAACAATCTCAAGCCAAAACAACCTCTAACTTAAGCCAATCTCCAAAGCTAACTTTTTCCATGAGAGCTCCTCTCCTTTTATAAGATGAAGAGGATAAGGTGAGGAGGTTATGATGATCACACTAAATCATGAAAGTGAGTAAGATCCAAACCATTCGAAAGCCACATGACCATAGAAGCCTCTCCTTCTAGAAGCATCAAGAAGACGTTCATTTTTCCCACGTACAAAGGTCATCGTACCCTAGCTATAGAGAAACCTGCGAAAACTCCACAGCCTAGCTATAGTGTAGTCCGCGGAAATCAGGAATTTACTCACCCTATCTATAGTGCAGCTTGCAGAAACTAGGCATTTCCTCACCCTAGATATAGTGCAGCCTGTGGAAACAAGGCATTTCCGCACCCTGTGTATAGAGAAGCATGCGGAAATCCTCTTTAATAGGGTTTTTTACAAAGGAAAATACAACTTCTTCTCTCAGAGAAAGTTCTTCTCCCTTCTTTCTTCAAGAATTCAGGCCACTGACCCCTCTGAAGGCAATAGATAGGTTTACATCATTAACGGTCATAAGGGTGACAAAAATAATGCGTAACAAACATGTCCCTGTGGACATCGACGGAGTAAGAATGTTTGCAGATTTTGAGGTAATTGAAATAGTTGATGATAGTTTTCCTTACCCTACGCTGTTAGTTAATTGAGATAGTTGACGATAGTTGTCCTTGCAACAGGATTACATTAATCCTAAGATCAATGGAAACCTAAGATGGTGAAGTGACAATGCATGTTCATCAGACTCAGAAGAAGCACTGGAGAACTGGCAGAATAAAATGTATGAAGTATCTACAAGAAGATGTGCTAGATTAACGAGAGAAGTTCATTGGATCGGCACAACAGTAAGTAACTTACCCACCTTTGATGGTCTGAATCCTTTAGAAACCTTCTTGTTTGACTTTGAAGAAAGTTTACCAATGCAACAAAGATTGTTGGCAATGGATGAGGCCCTAAAAGCAACCCCAGCAAGATGGTGGGGGACACACAAAAGTAATATTACAGACTGGATACAATGTCATATCTTGATGACAGCGTGGTTCTCAGCACAAGTAGAAGGCTGTGAAGTTCAGTACACAGGTCAAAGTTACCCAAAGGACCATGTGCGAAGTTGTGAGGAATCCTGGAGAAACATTCCTCAAGATAAGTAGGTGCACAAATTCATTAACAAATTGGACACAACACCTATCAACTGGTACCTTCACGCAGAGTTGTGCCTCATCACTACAGATTGGGAAGGTATGACTTAGAATTCTGTAACCACCTTCTTATTTGAAAGTCAATATCCTTCAGTAGATCAATCATTATAGAATGTGAGACAGAAAGTATTTGAGGAGGCATCTAGCCTTCCTTTGGAACAAGAAGAGGACGAATGGATTGTGCCTCTCTAGAAACTGCAAGGCTGTTACAACATCAATGTTGATGAAGACAATGATCCGAGGAAGGTGAACATCGTAGAAACATAATGCTAGAGAGATGTGGAAGGACCTCTAGTTGAGCTACCATTCATTGGACAGCCCATCAAGATTAAAAAATTCAATATTGGAATAGAGGAGACACCAAAGCTTGCAAATGTCAGAGATTATTGGGATGTTGCTACCATTGACAAGATCACAGAGTTACTGCACGAATATCAAGACTTGTTTCCAACCAAGTTCACTTATATGAAGGGCATAAAAGGGCCTATGGGAGAGATGAGGATCCCTTTGAAACCAGATGCAAGACTAGTTAAACAGAGACCCTACAGGTTGAACCCTAAATATAAGGAGAAAGTGAAGATTGAACTAAAGAGAATGCTGGAAGCAGGGATTATAGAACCTGTCAAAGAGTCAGAATGGATTAGCCCTATGGTGATATAGGACAAAAATATGGGAGAGATCAGGATCTGTGTAGATCTCAGGAAGCTAAATGATGCTTGTTTGCACGACCCCTTTCTTACACCATTCACTGACGAAGTGTTAGATAATGTGGGAGGCCATGAAGTATATTCTTTTACAGATGGATTTTCAGGATACCATCAGATCCGGATTGCTAAGGAACATCGCCACAAGACCACATTTGCAACAGAATGGGTATCCTACCAGTATACAGTGATTCCATTTGGATTGAAGAATGCCCCAGCCATCTTCTTCAGGGTGGTGGTCGAAGCATTCAAGGATTTTTTGCATAAATTTCTAGAAGCATATTTTGACGATTGGACTGTTCTTAGTTTATTAAAAAGTCATATTGAATGTCTAAGGCTAATGTTGGATAAATGCAGGCAGTGTCAAATTGCATTGAATCTGAAGAAGTGCATCTTCTTCTCACAATTTGGAGTGTTGTTAGGTCATATTGTATGGAAGCATGGATTGCTGGTAGATCCATCTAAAATTGTCATTATAGTTTATTTGCCTCCTCCTACTTCAGTCAAATAGATGCACACTATGCTAGGACATACTAGGTATTATAGGAAGTTCATCAAAGGATATGTCTAGATTATAGCGCCCATGGAGAAGCTTCTGAAGAAATATTTCTAGTTTATTTGGATGGAAGAATACCAACAGAGCTTCGACACACTGAAACAAAAGATGGTGACTGTGCCTATTCTGGTTTTCCCATATTGGACCAAGGAGTTTCATGTGCATGTCGATGCGTCTTCTATTTCATTGGGAGTTGTGTTAGCACAACTGGGAACATGAGACATCGACCACCCGTTAACTTTTGCTAGCTAAAAGCTATCAACAGCAGAGGTCAACTACACCACTACTAAGAGAGAAGGGTTAGCCATGGTGTATGTGCTACAGAAATTTTGCCACTACTTGTTGGGAGGACACTTTAAAATATTTACTGATCACTCTGCCCTGAAATACCTAGTCAACAAGCTAGTGTTGGGGGGGAGAATATGCAGATGGCTTTTGCTATTTTAGGAATATGATTTTGAGATCATAGTTAATCCAGGAAGAATGAACAAAGGTCCTGACCACTTATCAAGGTTGGAACATGGCGAAGAGCCGACCAGTTTGGAGGATACACTGTCCAATGCACAATTGTTGGCCAATAGAAATATTGATGACCACTTCACAGAAATAGTCTAGTTCCTTTCAACAGGAATGGCACCTAGCGAGTATACAATACCTCGGAAGAAACAGCTAGTAGTGTCAACTTTTCTCTTATAGATGGACAGCTATACAAAATGGGACCTGATCAGATATTGAGAAGGTGTGTTATGGAGGAAGAGAAACCATTGATCCTTGAAGAATATCATGAGGGCATCGTAGGAGGACATTACGTAGGGAAAGAAACTGCGCAGAAGGTTCTTAGAGATGGCCTTTGGTGGCCTACCTTACACAGAGATTCTAAAGACTATTACAGAGTCTGCAATGTATGCCAAAGAATTGCGAAACCATCCAGAAGAGATGAAATTTCATTAGCACCATAGCTGACCCTGCAAGCATTTGAGAAATGGGCCATTGACTTCATGGGACCTATAAACCCACTAGGAAAGTGCACAGGAGCAAGGTACATCATTACTGCAACAAAGTACTTGACTAGATGGGCCGAAGCAAGAGCAGTTAAGGACTGTAGTGCAACTATAGCTGCAAGCTTCATATTTGATGACATCATAACCAGTTTTGGATGCCCAAATATCCTTATGAGTGATCAAGGAACACATTTCATAAACAAAACAATTGAAGCCCTGATTGAGGAATTTGTAGTCCACCACCAGAAGATCACACCTTACCATCGACAAGCAAATGGGACAGTTGAAGAATTCAATAAGATCTTGGAGACATCGATGACGAAGATTTGCAGTGTGAACAGGGATGACTCGGATTTACGAGTACCAACAATACTTTGGGCCTATAGAACCACTTGCAAGAAATTAACAATGTTGACCCCCTTCAAGTTGGTGTATGGTCTTGAATCCATTGTCCCAATGGAATACCTAGTGCCAAGCTTAAGAATTGTTGCCTTTACATATATACATGACATTGGCGTTGTTCAAGAAAGGCTTGCATAGTTGGTTGAACTAGAAGAAGACATATTTATTACAGGATTCCACCAACAGGTTCAGAAGGAAAGAGAGAAGGCCTATCATGACAGGCACATCAAGAAGAAGGCATCCAAGCAAGGTGATCTAGTACTGGTATATGAAGGTAAGTTCATCAAGCATCCTAGGAAGTTCAGAACGCATTCGCTTGGGCCATGTTGGCCCCTTGTTATGGAAGCAAGTGAAGATCAAGGAAGAAAAGACAAAATGCGAACTTCACAGAAGACATAGTGACTATTACTGGGTTGAAGTGAGAAAAAGATAATAAAAGACAGAGCGAATCCCAAGAAAGCAAGTTGTTAGACGAGGAGATCAAGGATGGTAGGTCTGTTAGAAAAATAGGACCGCGGAACAATAAAATAAAACAAAACATAGAAGACACACAATACAAGAGAGACACATATTCACATGGTTCACCCAGTGTGGGCTACGTCCACCAGAGAAATTGCCATGTCCTTCCTTTATTATTATCCAGCAAATGAAGGGATACAACCTACATCAAAACCCGCTGTAACTTCCTCTTCTTTCTCTCACAGTCTCCTCTCTCAGAATAAAATATTCACCATCGACCATAGCCACGATACATTTCCCTTATAAAAGAGGGTTGCCTTCTAGGGCAAAAAATCCTAACATAATCTCTACCGTTAGATATGCGACCTTATAATGAACGGTCCATATTTACAATGAAATTACAATATAATTTTGCAAGGGGGACGCTGCCCTCGAACCCCCGCTGGGGGCCCACTTGCCCCCAGACCCCCCAGCCGGGGGAATAGCCCCCCCGGACCCTGCAGAGGGGGTACCCCTCTGCACTCCCCTGCGTGGAAGAGTGTACATACTTCTGGGGTGTAAATACTTCATGGGGTATCAACACGGCTGAAAGCAAGGACCTCTGAATCAGGAAGATAATCAGGGTCCACAACCAACAAGGTCAGCAAGGAAGAAGGACCGTGGAAAACTCAGCAAGCAGAAAAAATCCATCGTTATATGCTTTGGAGCACCGCACGAGAAGGAAGGAAAGATAGGCTGGAAAAGCCCTGAAAACATGGGTCAAGTTGACCTAGGGTTTTAGACACCTAGGGTTTTGGTATATAGGGTTTTGACACTTAGGCTTCAACCTAAGGATGTCGGTGAGCTATTGAAAAGTATAAATAAAGGTCAAGAGGACCTAGGTTGGGTTAGTAAGATGATTTTTGGGATCGTGATTGTTATTGTATTGAGTGAGAATTACTATGAGAGAGAGAAGTGCTAAGAGTGAGAGCCTTCTGGTATTGTAAGATCTTCAGCTAGGTGCAAAGATCAAGTCTTGCAGTTGGGTGCACAGGAAGGGGAGAGATTGAGAGAAGAAAAGAGAAGATTTATTGGCTAAGAGCGTAGATCAGAACTGTATGCTTTCATCTTAATATATTATAAATCACAGTTCTGTGGACGTAGCCCTAGAGAGAGGGTGAACCACATATATCTTGTGTTGTGTGTGTGATTGTTGCTCTGTTCTTTGTCATTGATATACTGTTATTGCATTGTTGTGTTAGATCAAATCTATAGTTGTGTGAAGTAGATTTAATTTGATAAGTGATATATGCATACTGTATTGTTCTAGGGTTAGATCCACTTGATACTCCCCCTTGGTTGTAGACATCTCTTTCCTGTGACTTCCCCATAGCTGCTTCGGGTGAGACTGCATCTGCTTTGCAGGTGTAGCCAAAAGGGCTAGTAGTTAGGGCTTGTTGGTGTGCTCTTGGAGCTGAACCCTGGGTCTGCCCCTATGCCAACAAATGGTTTCGTTGCAAGGACAAGAATCTTCTTGAGGGAATGTCAAGGTGGTTTCCATCAAAGATAGAGATTCAAAAGTGGATAGAGGATCAGGAAAAGGACTTCCCTGAAGCCTAGAACAAGAACCCTAATCTTAGTACAAAGGATTGGTTGGAGAGACATGTTTTTACTAATATACATGAGATATTCTTTGGAGGAATCCATCAGAAGCAACATGAGTGGTTATCTAGGTTGGCAGATACCCAGTTTCAGGTCAGATCTAGACCTCCTGTAGTTTGGACGTCGGTGTTGATCAAGAAGGTCAAGAGAGTTGACAACGTTGTGTCAAGAGTAGTAGATCAATGGTTTGATAGCACCATTAGAGGGTACATCATCGAGTTTGTTGTTGACAGAGTAGAGTCATATAGCCAAGTGGAGAGATATTTCTTCAAGGGACCCAGAGGAAAATTTTTACATTTTCTGAAGTTGAGAATCAAGATGCTATTGCATGAGAAGAATATCTTGAAGATACAGTAGATCGATCAAACTTAAAAAGGCTAATGTTCAGGAATTCAAATAGCGACAGTGACACAGAGGTTGGACATACGCATAGTGGGAGAGTGTTGAGAGAAGTTCATCTTGCAAATCTATTCAAGAAGAACTATGGAGACAAGCGTTTCTATAGTGGATAAGAGGTAGATCTGACAGACGAAGAGAATTCAAAACCCGCTAGGGCAGAGGAAGGGAAAACTGAAGAACCTCGTCGATTCGAGCTAGAAACTTCAGGAACTACAAATACTGCCAAAGTAAGTACTATTATTTCTCCTATCGATTTAGTAGCCTTAAGAAATCAGAGTAATCCAAACCACCAGAGCATTCATAGCATTGTCACTAGTAGTCCACCACCTACTCAGTCAGGAAACCTAGGAAGATCTATGGAAGATGAAATGAGGATCCCTATCTTTAGGGGAGATGGATCTGAAGACTGTAATCAGCACTGATTTATTTGTGAAGCCGTATGGAATATTAAAAATTTCATCGACGAAGCTGTTAAAAGAACTCAATTCAGTACCACCTTGAGGGATCGCGCACTAAGTTGGTACATGAAACTTGTCCAAGGACTTGCACATCCTAAGCCACTGAATGAGATCAAGAATGCATTGATTGCAGAGTTCAAGAAACCTAAGTCAGAGTCACAATTCATTACAGAGCTAAAAGAGATCAAGCAGAAGATAGTTGAACCCATTTGGGAATACAATCATAGATTCAAGACCTTAACCGGTCATTTGAATTTTTTGATCCTAGATGAGAAGAACAGGGAATGGTTCATTGATGCCCTCTTACCACACATTAGCGTTCCTCTGATGCAACAGAAGATTGCTTCGTGGGATGAGGCGCTAGAGATCACCATGAAGTTAGAATCATCCCCTATGGGAGAATCCATCTCAGGTATGAGTCAGATCTTGAGTCAGCTAACTAGTTTGTCTATAAAGGTCGAAGATATGAAGAAAGACAAGAGAAAAGATAAAAGAGAAGACATTCGGTGTGTCAGATGCAATTCAGAAGGCCATGATAAGGAGAAATTCCCCCTATTTCTTGAATACTTGGCCTTGGGAGCTCTGAGACCTTTGAAGCAAGTCACTTTACCTTGGTGCAAAGTATGTTGAAATAGACATCGCCCTTGTGAGTGATATTACATGCAAAAATATGTTCAGACACCCACAAATTTGTATTGCACGTTTTGTAAATCCATGGGGCACGATGATGGGGATTATAGGGCTTATGACCTCATGCATGAAAGGTCAAGAGATATATACAAAATTCAAGGCGAATTACAACAAGAAGGAAACACTACGCAGTATAACTCTCCTGGGAGAGGAAACTTCAACCCTCATGGTGGATTCAGAGGACGAGGACGAGGAGAAGTTATGGGTGGATATCGAGGACAGATAATCCATTACAACTGCGCACAACCATGACACCTCGAAAGGGACTATCATAAACCTTTCACTACTTGCAGCTATTGCAGCTCGTTTGAACATGTTATAGAAGATTGTCCTGTGTTGATGGATAAGCTTCAGGAAAGTGGAGGACCTCAGCAAAACCCGCAAGTGAAACTGATATATGCCAAACCTCACGGAGAAGACCCTAGAGTCTCTGTTATAACCAGAGGAGGTGTTATTACAGGAGAAGACAGACTGACCCAGGGGAAGACTGTAGAGGACTCAGGAATCAGGAAAGCTACAGAGAAGACCCAAACTTTTGATGCAAAGAAATAAAGACAAATATTTGAAGAAGCAACAAAAGAGTTCAAAGAAAATCAAGGTTCCTCATCAAAGACATGAACATATGTAAGAGAATATGGAATGCCTCAGGCATTTGATTAGCCTGCTTCGCCCAAAGAAGGAAAAGAGGTAAGCAAGCTCATGGAATTTTTATATGCTTGCATTAAGTTGATTCAGTATGAAAGTGTTGTACAAGAGTTACAAAATTTAATTAGACAGTATGAGCTAGGAAAGATAGACCCCTTACTGAATAGGGTAGTACACCAAATCGCTAATAAGAGAAGGACAAATAAGGAGTTACACTTAAATGCTCAAATAGGATAGTATGATATAGACTATGTGGTCCTCGACTTAGGGTCGGAGGTTAATGTCATGACAAAGCAAACCTGGGCACTAATGGGAAAACCTAAGTTGATCTATTCCCCTATCAGGCTCAGGATGGCTAATCAGCAGGCTATAAGCCCCTTTGGCAAACTAGAACATGTCCCTGTGGACATCGACGGAGTAAGAACGCTTGCAGATTTTGAGGTAATTGTTATAACCCTAAATTGCACCACACATGCTTACCTGGCATCAGGCCAACTCATTGCCCTTCATTGCCAAAGCCATGCTGAACAACTCTTCTAAAAACTCCATTTTTAAA
>JZKD02S0613966.1:267888-280950 GCA_000966675.3 Picea glauca
TTTTAAAAATGGAGTTTTTAGAAGAGTTGTTCAGCATGGCTTTGGCAATGAAGGGCAATGAGTTGGCCTGATGCCAGGTAAGCATGTGTGGTGCAATTTAGGGTTATAACAGTAATTGAGATAGTTGATGACAGTTTCCCTTACCCTGCGCTATTAGGAATTGATTGGGCTTTCAATAATTCCACTGTGGTTGATTTAAAGAAAATATGAATGACATTTGAAAGATATGGCCTTAGGGTCATTGCACCTTTAGATCCATATGAAGTTCAGTGATACACAGAACCCATATGAGAGGAAGACCATGCATATGAGTTGTTAAACATATACAAACTAACAGCCAGACAACAGGATTACATAATCCTATGGATGATGGAAACCTAAGCTGGAGAAGTGACAAGGCATGTTCATCAAACTCAGAAGAAGCACTAAAGAACTAGAAGAATAAAATGTATGAAGTATCTACAAGAAGATGTGTTATATTAACCAAAGAAGTTCATTGGATCGGCACAACAGTAAGTAACTTACCCACCTTTGATGGTCTGAATCCTTTAGAAACCTTCTAGTCGGACTTTGAAGAAAGTGTACGATTGCAACAAAGATTGTTGCTAATGGATGAGGCCCTGAAAGAAACCCTAGCAATATGGTGGGGGACACACAAAAGAAATATTACAGACTGGATACAATGTCATACCTTGATGATAGTGCGGTTCTTAGCACAAGTAGAAGGATGTGAAGTTCAGTACACAGGTCGAAGCTGCCCAAAGGACCTTGTTCGAAGTTGCGAGGAAGCCTAGAGAAACATTCCTCAAGAGAAGTGGGTGCACAAATTCATTAACACACTGGACACGACACCTATCAACTGGTACCTTCAAGCAGAGTTGCGCCTCATCACTACAGATTGGGAAGGTATGACTCAGAATTTTATAACCACCTTCTTATTTGAAATTCAATAGCCTTCAATAGATCAAGCATTACAGATTGTGAGATAGAAAGTATTTAAGGAAGCATCTAGCCTTCCTTTGGAACAAGAAGAGGACGAATGGACTGTGCCTCTCCAGAAACTACAAGGTTGTTACAACATCAATGTTGATGAAGACAATGATCTGAGGAAGGTGAACATCACAGAAATAGAAGGCCAGAGAGATGTGTAAGGACCTGTAGTTGAGATACCATTCATTGGACAACCCATCAAGATTAAAAATGTTAATATTGGAACCGAGGTGACACCGAAGCTTGCAAATGTCAAAGATTATTGGGATTTTGCTACCATTGACAAGATCACAAAATTACTGCACGAGTATCAGGACTTGTTTCCGACCAAGTTCATTGATATGAAGGGAATCAAAGGGCCTATGGGAGAGATGACGATCCCTTTGAAACCAGATGCAAAACCAATCAAACAGAGACCCTATAGATTAAACCCTAAATATAAGGAGAAAGTGAAGATTGAGCTCGACAGAATGTTGGAAGCAGGGATTATAGAACCTGTCGAAGAATCGGAGTGGATTATCCCTATCGTGGTATAGGACAAAAATACAGGAGAGATCAGGATCTGTGTAGATCTCAAGAAGTTGAATGATGCATGTTTGCATGACACCTTCCCTACGCCATTCACTTATGAAGTGTTAGATAATGTGGGAGGCCAGGAAGTATATTCTTTTACAAATGGATTTCCAGGATACCATCAGATCTAGATTGCCAAGGAGGATCACCACAAGACCACCTTTGTAATAGAATGGGGGTCCTACCTCTATAGTGATGCCATTTGGATTGAAGAATTCTCCAGCCATCTTTTCCAGGGTGGTGGTCGAAGCATTCAAGGAGTTTTTGCATAAATTTCTAGAAGCCTATTTTGACGATTGGATTGTTTTTAGTTTATTGAAAAATCATATTGAATGTCTAAGGATAATGTTGGATAAATGCAGGCAGTTTCAAATTGCATTGAATCTGAAGAAATTCATCTTCTTCTCACCATTTGGAGTGTTGTTAGGTCATATTGTATGCAAGCAGGGATGGCTGGTAGATCCCTCTAAAATTGCCATTATAGTTGATCTGCCACCTCCTACTTCAGTCAAATAGTTGTGCACTATGCTGGGACATAATGGGTATTATAGGAAATTCATCAAAGGATATACCTAGATTACAACACCCATGGAGAAGCTTCTGAAGAAAGATTATCAGTTTAGTTGGACAGAAGAATTCCAGCAAAGCTTCGACACACTGAAACAAAAGATGTTTACTATGCCTATTCTGGTTTTCCCAGATTGGACCAAGGATTTCCATGTACATGTCAATGTGTCTTCTATTGCATTGGGATTTGTGTTAGCACAACTGGGAACAGGAGACATTGACCACCCTTTAGCTTTTGCTAGTCGAAAGATATCAATAGTAGAGGTAAACTACACCACTACTGAGCGAGAAGGGTTAGACATGGTGTATGCACTATAGAAATGTCACCACTACTTGTTGGGAGGGCACTTTAAAATGTTTAATGATCACTTCATGCTGAAATATGTAGTCAACAAGCTAGTGTTGGGGGGAAGAATCTGCAGATGGTTTCTGCTATTTCAGGAATATGATTTTTAGATCATAGTCAAGCCAAGAAGAATGAACAAGGGTCAGTACCACTTGTCGAGGTTAGAACATGGTGAAGAGCCAATCAGTTTGGAGGATGCATTGTCAGATGCATAGCTACTATAAATTTGAAAGATTGATGACCATTTCATAGAAATAGTCCAATTCATGTCAACAGAAATGGCACCTAGTGAGTATACAATTCCCCAAAAGAAACAGCTAGTAGTGGGCGCTGCCGATTTTTCACATACAACTAGAGAACTATACAAGATGGGACCTGATGAGATACTGAGACTGTGTGTTATGGAGGCAGAGCGACCATTGATCCTTGCAGAAGCTCATGAAGGTATCGCAGGAGGACATTACGCAAGGAAAGCAACAGTGCAGAAGGTGATTCCAGCTGGCCTTTGGTGGCCTACCTTACATAGAGATGTTAAAGACTATTACAAGGCCTGTGATGTATGCCAAAGAGTTGGAAAACCATCCAGAAGAGATGAAATGCCATTAGCACCAGAACTGAACCTCCAAACATTTGAGAAATGGGCCATTGACTTCGTAGGGCCCATAAACCCACCAGGAAAGTGCACAAGAGCAAGTTACATCATCACTGTGATAGAGTACTTGACCAAATGGACCGAAGTTAGAGAAATTAAGGATTGTAGTGCAACTATAGTTGCGCACTTCATATTTGAGGACATCATAACCAGGTTTGGATGCCCAAAGATCCTTATGAGTGATCAAGGCACCCATTTCATCAATAAGACTGTTGAAGCCCTAACTGAGGAATTTGCAGTACACCATCAAAAGAGCACGCCTTATCATCCAGAAGCAAATGGGACAGTGGAAGCATTCAACAAGATCTTGGAGACAGCACTGAAAAAAATTTGCAGCGTGAACAGGGATGACTGGGATTTAAGAGTATCAGCAGTACTTTGGGCTTATAGAACCACTTGCAAGAAATTAACAATGCAGACCCCCTTCAAGTTGGTGTATGGTCTCGAAGTCATTGTCCCAATGGAATACTTGGTGCCAATCCTAAGAATTGTTGCCTTTACAGATATGGATGACACTGGCATTGTTCAAGAGAGGCTTGCGCAGTTGGTCAAACTAGAAGAAGATAGATGTATTGCAGGATTCCACCAGCAGGTTCAGAAGGAAAGAGAAAAGGCCTATCATGGCAGGCACATCAAGAGGAAGGAATTCAAGCAAGGTGATCTAGTACTGGTATATGACAGTAAGTTCATGAAGCATCCTGGGAAGTTCAAAATGCATTGGCTTTGGCCATATGAGATCGCCTATGTTACAGAAGGAGGAGTTGCAAAATTGGAAACTTTGAATGGAGAATGGAAGGAAGGATTAGTGAATGGGAGTCGGCTGAAGTTGTACTATGAAAACCAGCTGCCTCGTGGCTCTAAGTAAAAGCATGAAGAAAAGGGTCTAGGCACCAGGTGTAGTTGAAATTGGGTACCAGACACAAAAAAGACAGTTTGCACAGGGAAGGAGAGGAGGCAAAGAGTAGAAAATAAAGGTTGCATTGCGCAGTCTAAAGTCAAATTAAAACAGAAGGATCAGATCTAAAGTGCCTCGGGATGAGTCATAGGTGAGTGTTGGGGGCATGCTAGCCCTTGTTTATGGAAGCAAGCAAAGATCAAGGAAGAAAAGGCAAAATGTGAACTTTGCAGAAGACACAATGACTGTTACTGGGTCGAAGTGAGAAAAAGAGTAGAAAAGACGAAGCGAAGTCCAAGAAAGCAAGCCATTGGATGAGGAGATCGAGGATGACAGGTCAACAAGGAAGAAGGACTGTGGAAAACTCAGCAAGTGAAAAAAATCCACCATTATATGGTTTGGAGCACCGCGTGAGAAGGAAGGAAAGACAGGCTAGCGAATCCCTGAAAATGCAGGTCAAGTTGACCTAGGGTTTTGACACTTAGGCTTCAACCTAAGGATGTTGGTGAGCTGTTGAAAAGTATAAATAAATCTCAAGAGGACCTAGTTTGGGTTGGTAAGATGATTGTTGGGATCGTGATTGTTATTGTATTGAGTGAGAATTACTATGAGAGAGAGAAGTTTTTTTCAGGATTAATCCGTAAGTGCAGACACAAACCGATCTCCCTAGATCCACCTGGATCTACAACAAAACAGGACAGAATAATACACTTTTTCTAGATTTAGCCTATTGAATCAACTAAGAGACAAGGATCATGGACATACCTTATGAACTCTTTCCTAGGTCTCTGTTGTTCCAAGCTTCGCTCCAATCCTCTTGTCTCGTTCAGATCACAACAGTACAAACCAATCGAAGTGAAAGCAAATCAATATATTCAATAGCTAGTCTATACATATGATCAAGGAGTTATGTAATAAAGTGACATCATCTTTATGGGAAAGGGACATATTACTGTATTRAATTRATWGAAAGTGAAACTTACAACCTRAGCCTTGATGTTGTAGATCTCCTTTCGATGGCTCCTAGCTCTGACACACACACTTGCTCATGCATGAAGAAAATCAACCACTTTTGATGACCTTGCTAGTGTCTCTTGCTACTGTAGCATCAGTCCATACAATCTCACACTAATTCTCCAATCAATCTCTTTCTAGTTTTATTCTAACCTTTTCCATGAGAAATCTCCTCAATATATAGGAGAAGATAGTTTATTTACTTGGATAGGAAATGATCCCAAGATATCTGGAATGCCAGCTCCTGAACAACCATTCGAAGCCAAGTCATGTTTCTAGAAGATTCCCTTCTAGAAGATTCGAGATTTTCATCTTTTTCCTTCATTAGAAGATGTTCGCACCCTGTCTATTAGGTGCAGTGTGAACTTCTCGCACTCCAGCTTAATGCAGCCTGCGAGAATCAGGAATTCTCGCAGGCAGCTATATAGGTAGCCTGCGAACATTCTTTAAAAGCATGATTTCTGGAAGCAGACAAATGTAACTTTTCTCAGGAAAGTGTTCTTAGTGAATAGCTTGATTTTCCGTCATCATAACATCATCACGATGACCAAAATTGTGGATAACAGAATGCCCCCCAAAGTCTGAGAGTGGAACTAGTGACAGTCAATAGACTTTGTAAGCTGCATGTGTGTGTCAAGAACCAAGAGCGCATCTAATCGAAAACCTGCAAACATCCAAGCATCAGCAGGATATCATATACATCCCTTCTGAGGTAGGCATTCCCATGCTCAGATCATAGATTGATGACATCATAAACAAAGGTCATGGCCACCAATCATACACTATTGATCCATGCCGTCACAATATAGCATAGCCACCTGAATACACTGTGGATCTATGTGACAAATTTTCAGTCAAGACAACATAGCCACGAAACATACACAGTGGATCTATGTGTCGCAAAATATACATACTCCATCGCAACCTGTATCATAAAGACAATATCCAGGGTCTTCAATGTCGTCGCCCAAAGTACAAATCAAACCATGTGATTACATGTGTCTAAGTCGAACATGGCAGAAACTACTTGATTACCGGTCATTGATGTAACCGTTAACAAGTGCGAGGGAAATCACCATTAATGTCAATGACTCCCAAGGTACTAAAGTACAATCCATCGACTGTGAATAAATGAGTTGATGTCGAACAACCGATAGAATCTTTCGATCAGGGGTAAATGATGTAAACCCACTGTCGAAAGCGAGGAAACTTGCCATTGATTCATGCAATCTCCAAGGTACTGAATAATTCCTCAGTCTTGATTCTGGATAATGTGCTGAAGTCAATGGAACAAAACTCGTCACAGGAGGGCCTTGATGTATCCCCCATCAATGACACGAAATGAATAACTGAGTTTGAAAGTGAAACAGAGTATGTGGCAATTGGACTTTGGACACAGGGAAGGCCGACACGGAAGGAATGGACAACTACAGATGGCCGACTCAATGTAGGTTTCAGACGGACTTCTCTTGAACATATGAATGACACGACCAATGATCTGGCAGCATTGACTCAAAGACGACACATGAAATAACCTTGTTATCAAATCGAATGAGAGACAAATGGATTACCCAAACCGGCTTCAAATGATGAATAGGGGGTGTCATGTTCAAGAGCGACACTTGCTGCCAATTAATACAAAGATGAAACATATCCCTTTCCCAAATTTTCCCCCACCATTTCTGGCAAGTACCTCTTTATTTTTACGCAAGCTTGAAGAGGATCACATATGCTTGTTGATATAAGATCATCCTTTGGACGAGTCCCTCGGAGTACTTTTAATGAACCCTAGGAAGGAGTGGTTCAGTCCCATTACAGGTCTGTCAATGTTTGTTTAACGAGTCCAGAGATAGTAAACTCGGGGGTTTTTCATGTTTTGAGAGTCTGAAAAACACTTAAAGAAAAATCATGTCCCATATGGGCCTTTCAATGTTTGTTTTATGAGTCCAAATAAAGAAAACTCAAAGGTTTTTCAAGATTATAGAGTTTGGAAAAACACTTAAAAGATAACTCTCTCAGTGCCTTTTTCGTACAATAGTCCAACGAGACCGAAAAAGGGTTAAACTATCACTCGAAGGACGCATGCTTCAAATACTTTATCGAGCGTGAAAATAGCAAGGTCGCTCAGCAATATTTTCCTGTTTAGAGAGTCTGAAAAGAGCTTAAAGAAAACTCCAGGGGGGTTCCTTTTTCATGTAACCACAACAAGCCCGAAAAAGAGATAAAACAATGCTCGATCACGTTCTTATGTTTTTGACAAGCATGAGAACGAATAAAAGGTGCTCGAGGTTTTATACCAAAACCATAGAAAACAATCAAAAAGATACCACACCATAGAAAAAATCTTCCATGACCCTCCATGTTTCATACCTGCAAGTCACTTTACTCATTTCTGTATTAGTAATTAGGGTTAAATAATGAATAAATATGAAAAATCCACTTTTGACATAGTAAAAAAGTAATTAAAACAAACCCATAACACATTTTACCATATCATTTTACCCTTTTACCATTTGAGTGCAAAAACTTCCATTTTACCTTCTACCTTCATCGTCGATTTTTGGGAGCTTTGGGCCATCATTCCACGAGCCGTCTGGATCATATTGGTAAGTTCTCCATTCTCTAGCTTTTCATGGTTCAATTTCATGATTTTATTGGTTGAATTTCCAGTTTTGAGTTAATTTTTGAAACCCTATGCGTGTAGAGGGATTCTCGTAGGCTGCCCATACGGGGCCTGCGAGAATGCCTCATTCTCGCAGGTGGGCCTAAGGCAGAGTGCGAGAAGTTCGCACTGTGTGCCATAGGCCACCTGCGAATAGCGGAAAGTTCAAAATTTCTTGTAACGTTTATCCAATAAAAAGGGTTTATTTCATGAAAAAGATTTTTAACCATATTTATATGTTTCCATGCAGGTTAATAGCCATCATTATGGTGCTCGAATGGAGAGAACGGGAACACGAGGAAGATAATACAAACGCCAAAAATCACCCTCCAACTATTGCTGCCTTAAGAAATTGCGGTCTCCTGAAATATTTCCGCATCCCGGGCATGAGAGCCCAAGTTCGATTGCTGGAATACTTAATCCGAATGTGGGATCCGGACCAACAAGTGTTCAATGTCGGAGCTCACACATTGACTATCAACATTGAGGACATCTATTTCTTGACCAGTTTATCCAGGCGAGGGTCCTATGTCAGTTTGACCGGCAGCAGAAGGGATGGTATAAAAATGAGTGAGTAATGCGCCCAGTATAGTGGGCCGAGGCAATGCCGACATTCGATAATACTGGGAAGACTGCAGCACTATTTCTTTTCAACCATGTCATCACTTGTTTTGGTGTTCCTCAGGCTATCGTTACCGATCACGGTAGTCATTTTAAGAATTATATGATGTCTGAACTTACAGAGAAGTTGGGCCTTCGCCATGATAACTCAACACCCTATTATCCAGAGACCGATGGCCAGGTCGAAGCCATCAATAAAGTTCTCATAACTATGATTCGACGGATGATAGGAATACATAAAACCAACTGGCACATGATGTTGTTCTCCTCATTGTGGACATATCGGACATCGGTTAAATCCGCTATGGGATTTACACCCTTTCGATTAGTTTATGGCATGGAAGCCATTCTGCCAATAGAATGTGAAATACCTTCTTTGAAACTAGCTGTAGCGCTCTTACCCAATACTTCTGCCGAAGAAGAACATCTGTTGTATTTGATGCGATTAGACGAGACCCAATGTGATGCCACTTTAGTAATAGAAGCCCAAAAGAAACGCGTTAAGGCACAATATGACAAGCATGTCAAGCCTCGTGTTTTCTCTGAAGGTGATCTTGTTCTTCTGTATGAACAGGATAAAGATGTCCTAGGAGCCGGGAAATTTGAACCTATGTGGCRTGGTCCCTACATTGTCAGCAAAGTTTTGGAAAAAGGAGCGTATGAGCTAGTTGATTATGATGGTGTACCTTTGAGTGAACCCAGGAATGGGTTGTACTTAAAGAAGTAATATGCATGAGTTATTTGTGCATGAGTACTTGTATTTTATGTATCATACTGCGTGTGTGTGTTACTTTAGTTTTGCTTTTGATGTTATCTGGTCTCTACCCTTACGTGAAATTGTGTTTGATTGCCAGATGTCGGAGTATTCGCTACCTTATATTGGCTTCGCTGATGGAGCTAGCCGTAGTACCCGAAACTTAGCTTCCGCTGCATGGGCAATCTATGCCCCGACAAATGAACTCATATCTCTACGAGGTATATGTCTTGGCCGAGCAACCAACAACATCACAGAGTATAGCGCCATTGTTGAATTATTGCTTGATGTTATCTCTCTTGGAATTCGTCATTTGGTTGTGCGACTTGACTCGCAGCTTGTAGTGCTACAGCTCAGTAATGTATGTTCTATCCGAAGTCCTACTTTATTAAGGGTATATTTGCGGATTCGCCTCTTGGAATGGTACTTTGATCACATTGAATATCAACACATTCCTAGATGTCTTAATACATTGACAGATGCTTTATCTAATTATGTATTGGACAGGCATTTAAATAATTTATAAGTCAAACACATTAAAATGTACACAATGTAAAGTAAGCCGGTAGAAGCCGTGTATATATATAATGATCAAAAGAGTGTTTTTACAAAATGTTTGTCCGAAGACCAAAATATCAAAAAATGAAGCTCATGGCTTCTACATAAGGACGTCACGGATGACATTCACGATAGCACACTAATGTCCTAGCAACTCTGCGGAGCAGTCAACCCATAGAGGCAGAAACCCCCACAGTGTGACGCTGATCGCGTCGGGGAATCTCTTCCAGAGGCATGTCTGGAACATCTTCCATCAGTCCCTCTAAATTCTACTCCACCGTCAGATAATCCTCGACGTACTGCGGAACTGCTACTACTGCCTCTCCTTGTTGCTGGACAGGAGAACTACCGGCAGGTCTGTATGCTCCGACGTTTGTGTTATCAACAAAAATTTGGTGTTAGTCTTCAAATAAATCTATAAAACACAAAAACATTTAAATATGTTAAAAATACAAAAACATTTAAAAGATAAAAATTGGTGTACTTCTTACCGAGGTCTCCCCACTGTGCATCCTCAGGTAGTGTGAGGTCTGGATCGCCGCAGAAATCCAAGCCAGTGTATGCATAATCTTCTACCATCAGCACCTGGCCTTGAATCCAGTCGAAGAACATATCGTCATACCTGACGATCGGTCCTGTCACATGTCACCAATTTTGTTTCAGGATTAATCCGTAAGTGCAGACACAAACCGATCTCCCTAGATCCACCTGGATCTAGAACAAAACAGGACAGAATAATACACTTTCCCTAGATTTAGCCTATTGAATGAACTAAGAGACAAGGATCATGGACATACCTTATAAACGCTTTCCTAGGTCTCTGTTGTTCCAAGCTTCGCTCCAATGCTCTTGTCCCATTCAGATCACAACAGTACAAACCAATCGCAATGAAAGCAAATCAATATATTCAATAGCTAGTCTATACATATGATCAAGGAGTTATGTAATAAAGTGACATCATCTTTATGGGAAAGGGACATATTACTGTATTGAATTAATTGAAAGTGAAACTTACAACCTAAGCCTTGATGTTGTAGATCTCCTTTCGATGGCTCCTAGCTCTGACACACACACTTGCTCATGCATGAAGAAAATCAACCACTTTTGATGACCTTGATGGTGTCTCTTGCTGTTGTAGCATCATTCCTTCATACAATCTCACACTAATTCCCCAATCAATCTCTTGCTAGTTTGCTTCTAAACTTTTCCATGAGCAATCTCCTCAATATATAGGAGAATATAGTTTAGTTACTTGGATAGGAAATTATCCCAAGATATCTAGAATGCCAGCTCCTGAACAACCATTCGAAGCTAACTCATGTTTCTAGAAGATTCAAGATTTTCATCTTTTTCCTTCATTAGAAGATGTTCGCACCCTCTATTAGGTACAGTGCGAACTTCTCGCACTCCAGCTTAATGCAGCCTGCGAGAATCAGGAATTCTCGCAGGCAGCTATATAGGTAGCCTGCGAACATTCTTTAAAAGCATGATTTCTGGAAGTAGACAAATGTAACTTTTCTCAGGAAAGTGTTCTTAGTGAATAGCTTGATTTTCCATCATCATAAAATCATCATAACATCATCACAATGACCAAAATTGTGGATAACAAAGTGCTAAGAGTGAGATCCTTATGGTATTATAAGATCTTCAGTTGGGTGTGAAGATCAAGTCCTGCATCTAGGTGCGCAGGAAGGGGAGAGATCGAGAGAAGAAGAGAGAAGATATGTTGGCTAAGAGCACAGATCAAAAAAGTATGCTTTCATCTTAATATATTATAAACCACAGTTATGTGGACGTAGCCTTAGAGAGAGGATGAACCACGTATATCTTGTGTCGTGTGTGTGATTGTTGCTCTGTTCGTTGTCATTGATATATTGTTATTGCATTGTTTTTTTATATGAGATCTATAGTTGTGCAAAGTAGATCTAAGTTTATAAGTGATATATGCATATTGTATTGTTCTAGGGTTAGATCCACTTGATATTCCCCCTTGGTTGTAGACATCTCTATCCTGCAACCCCCCCATAGCTGCTTTGGGTGAGACTGCATCTGCTTCACAGGTGTAGCCAAAAGGGCCAATAGTTAGGGCTTGTTGGTGTGCTCTCAGAGCTGAACCCTGGGTCTACCCCTATGCCAATAGGCCATATGAGATCGCTTATGTTACAGAAGGAGGAGATATACAATTCAAAACTTTGAATGGAGAATGGAAGAAAGGATTAGTAAATGGGAGTTGGCTGAAGTTGTACTATGAAAACCAGCTGCCTCATAGCTCTCAGTAAAAGCATAAGGAAAAGGGTCTAGGTACCAGGTGCAGTTGAATCTGGGTACCAGACATAGAAAAACTAGTATGCACAAGGAAGGAGAGGAAGAATAGAGCAGAAAGAAAAGGTTGCATTGCACAATCCAAAGTCGAAGTAAAACAGAAAGATCAGATCTGAAGTGCCTCGGGACGAGTCACAGGTGAGTGTTGGGGGCCTGTTGGCCCTTGGTTATGGAAGCAAGTGAATATCAAGGAAGAAAAGTAAAAATGTGAACTTCGCAGAAGACACAGTGACTGTTACTGGTTCAAAGTGAGCAAAAGAGAAGAAAAGACGGAGTGAAGTCTGAGAAAGCAAGTCATTGCATGAGAAGATCGAGGATGACAGATCAGCAAGGAGGAAGGATCATGGACAACTCATCAAGTGGAAAAAGCCACCATTGGATGCTTTGGAGCACCACGTGAGAAGGAAGGAAAGATAGGCTGGAGAAGCCCTGAAAACATGGGTCAAGTTGACCTAGGGTTTTAGACACCTATGGTTTTGGTATATAAGGTTTTGACACTTAGGTCTTAGCCTAAATATGTCAGCGAGCTATTGTAATGTATAAATAAAGGTCAAGAGGACCTGGGTTGTGTTTGTAAGATGATTGTTGGTATTGTGATTGTTATTATTGAGTAAGTACTACTGTGAGAGAGAGAAGTGCTAAGTGTGAGATCCTTCTGGTATTGTAAGGTCTCCAGCTGGGTGTTGTTATAACCCTAAATTGCACTATCCCTGCTTACCTCGTATCAGGCCTACTCATGCCTCTTCCTAGCCAAAGCCATGCTGAGAAATTCCTCAAAAAACCACTCAAAACAAGCAACCCGTGCCGTAACTTCTCACTGGGCGCGGGCATCCGCCTGCTGTCCTCTTACTGCACGCGGGTATCCGCGGGCTAGCCTAAAACAGCCCGCGAGTACCTAACAATGCAAAAAATCAGGGAAGTTTCCGCCAAGACTCGGGGCTTTTTGTCAGTTAACTGAAACTCTCCGCCATGCATGGCCAAGAGTTCGCCAAGAACCCTAGCCCCTTCCAGCCTATAAAAGGAGGGGTAGGGGTACTATTCAAAGGAGGAAAAATCATTGCAAAGAAACTCTGCCAAATTGCCAAGCCAGTTCTGTCCCAACCCTTTA
>JZKD02S0614022.1:0-15870 GCA_000966675.3 Picea glauca
TCTTCCCCCCTGGGATATTCATCGCTTTCATAACCCACCTCTGATGCAGATGAATGGGGAGGAGAAAGTATTGATTTCTGATCCAGGTCATCAAGACCATCTTCACATCCTACGTCTGAAATAGTTTCATCTTGCATATAGTTGTGGTATCCCCCACAACAATTATGACAAATTGACTCAAAGGGATACAACTTATGACAATAGGTGGTGAATGCTGCATGGAATCCATTGAGTGAAGAAATGCTAGCAGGGGGTAAAGAATGATACCATTTATGCGCATCCCCTGCTAACGAGAACATGAACATCTTCAGTAATACATCCTTATGATGTATCTCCCACTGATGCATGAGTTCATGAAACTCACTGAGGTGCTGAGCAGGGTCATCCTCTTCACATTTTCCAAATATGGGCAAATAATCACCCCATTCATTCGGAGAGGGGACAACATTAGGAAAACCAGGAATAGTAGAAAAATTAAAAGGAGCAAACCTGGGAGCAAGGATTTTCTCCATATCAAACCAGTGGAGTCGCCAATCGATCCTTGAATCATGGAGTCGCCAGGTGAAAGATGTGTAGCTTCGAATGTGTCTGGTTCTTGTTCACCATCAAAGGCCAGATCCTAACGTTTTTGTTACCCCAGGAAACTTCTCAGGCTGAGAAAGCAGCTGCTGAAACCTTCTCGAGAAAGCTCCTTAGGGTCATCTTTCAGGTGTACTAATAGTAGCCACAACTGAAACAATGATGTGGAAACCTTGGAGTCACCACAGTGGAGTCACCAGGTGCACAGTAGAAATCTTGAAGGGCTCTGATGTTTGATGGACCTTCAGAATCAGAGGCTCAATGTCATTCTTCCCAGGGAAAATCTTCAACTTCGTCCCCGAAAATGGCGCCAGAAATGTTAGCATCAGAAGTCACTCCTAGATTTCTTGCAAGAGCAGAGCCCAATGCCCATCAGTTTTATGTCACAATTTGTTTAATGGGGTGATCGGATGGGTAAAGACTCAAGAAAATATAACTTTATTCAGGAAACTGGGCCTGGTATGTAGAAAGCAAGGGAGGTCTTGATCCAACTTCCGTCAGTAAATGGATTAAAGGGTGATAGATGGAAGACTTGTGAGAAGGGCGAGCAAGACTGCCTCGGGCGATAGGCCTTCGGAAGCTTGAAGATGAAAAACTCGGAAGCCAAGATCCTCTTGGTCCAGGGCCTCAAGGAGCTGAAGGGTGACTCGACTGGGTCCTCTAATTCTGAGTCATTCAGTGCTAAGAAAATCAAAGGAACCGATTAGAAACAATGCAATTGTTATAGTGATCCAACCTACATCATCCTATAATAGCTACAACTCGACTGGATCCTCCAATTCTGAGTTTTTCTAACACAGTAAACAAAGATATGGAAAAGAGGCTAACATCCATAAAGTAAGAAGTCTCCAATGCCTTATACATTAACCAAAGCGACCAGCGCTTCATCAAAACTTTGCAATCGGGAGCCTCGCTCAACCATCGATACTTTACAAAATACAAAGACTGAGTCTATATACTCAGAAAATTCACCTAACAACGACATGCTTAGTCACCTAAGGCTTGGTGTCCTTTCAGCTGAATTCAAACAGATATCCTTCGCTAGACGCCATCTTAACTTTGCATGTCTCCTATAAGGAGAGTAGCTGAGCCAGTAAATGCTGAGTTAGCATGTGCAGACCTCCTCTAGCTAGTTGAGAACTCAGTATGGCTTTTCTGGAAAAATGGGTACACAGGACCCTCTTCGCGCAGACCACTTGCCAGACCCTCCATACCTCACACTTAAAGAATGAGGAGATGTTTCAACCACCCCTTCTTGCCTTCATTTACTCCAAGCGAAGACCAGGATCGAGGTCGGTTCTGATGGAAACTGGAGGTCATGACGAGCCTCTCTGTGACTGAAACCCGATGCCTTTGGCCCCTTTTGCACTGCTCTTTTCTTTCCCAAGTGACCATGGGTTGTGACCCTGTTCTTATTCCCATGGTACTTTCAGTGTTTGCAAATGGGAAGGAGCTAATCCTTGTTTCTTGAAATCGCGATGAGAGAAACGTCGAGACAGCTTAATCTGATGCCACGCATCCCTCTAGATTTGACGGTTCTGAACTCTCCCGACGATGTCGTGGGCCCGGGTCCTGGAAGCTCTCGTCACTTCGTGCATCGGTGATATGAGGGAGCTACTCCTTGATATTGTGGGCCCACCTTTGGGCGCTTTCGGTGCATCTGGGTTCAGGGCTTCGAGATGTTCAACAACATAAAATCTTCACCCTTTGAACTCGCAACTGCCGAAAAGCCGACGCGACTAATTCTCACGCCACGCATCCTTTGGATGGACGACTGCTACTCTTCCCTGCATACAATATGGGCACGATCTATTTGTGCTAATTTCTACACAACTCTACTATCTGCGATTTCCTGTCGACCGCCGATCTGCTCCTATGGATGAATCTAGACCGTCAACAATATAATTTTGCTCCCTTACTGGCTTGGAAGCTTGAAACGAGATTTTTCCGTGCTGTGCTCAGGCACTTCTCCTACGACTTGCAGACTTGAAAACTCTTGTGCCCCAGACAAGAAATGTTACTAACACATTAGTTCAAAAAAATATTAAGAAAAAATATTTCTATTATTATTATTATTAAATATGGAGTAGTGTTATCATAAATTATACATTTCTATCAAGGAGCTACAGGAGAAGACCCAAGTAGTGAATGGATAGACTTGTAAATGTTGTATATACAATTTTATGGATAGAATCTATGTAAATATTAATGCTAGAATATAATTTATAATGGTTTCAAATACATGTGGACAAGATGAGATGACCTATGATTCCACCAAACAGAAGAAAAAAATCAGATCTATAGGAATCTAATCGAGTCTAATGCCAAGTGGTAGCTTGAGATATCATCTACATTCCATCATATGCCTTAAATGAAGCCAATAAACTCCTTTTAGTTAGAAATTTATTCATGGAATCCATTTAGATGGTTGGTGAGGAAGTCTACCTCATGTAGTTATTTGACCATGGGTTGAACACAACCATAATGGGAGAAATATAAGAATAATTCATTATCCTATCAAAGAAAGAGTTAGACATCCTACCCTCAACTCTCTTACTATCTATTCATTCTCACCATTTTCACATTCCCGAATTGCATTTTCCATCTATTGTTATTAACTAGGAATTTTAAGATGACCAAAAATCAATGTTGTGAAAGGGGAATTTTCAAACCTTGGGGAAGAGCTAGGGAGGATATAGATGATTATAGAGGGTGAGAATGTTACAAATCCTTCAACCATATGTTATCTATGTGAATTGGGTTTTCTAGAGATAAGATGTACTTTGTTTGTGTGTGTAAGTAAACATTAGATTACCTTATATAAACCATTTTAAGAGTACATGCATTCTGCACAAGCTTGGGTCGCCATAGTTGGAAACCAATCCAAGCCCAACAATGTGTCCAAAAGAGACATACTATTCTTCTTAACCAGGCTATTGTTTTGTATCTAAGCTCTAATTTGAAAAAATTATACTTGAACTTCAAAAAAGAGAACAATAAAATCCTAAGGGATGAAAAACTACAAAAAAACACCTAATACATCCCACACTACAAAAATGCTATGGAGGAACCTGGTCCCAAAATAGGATCCATAATAGGGCATCCATGGAAGGCCCTTATGGGGAAAACTAGTCTTGTTTTAGATGGGTTAGCATCTGACAAGCTTGTTGATTGAGTAGCAATGAGATTTTGGCATCCAATTGGTCCATTTTGAAATTTGTGCCCACCATCTGTCTGCACTTGTCAAAGATGATTTTCTATTATTCTTCTATTAATCCTCCTTCACCAGGTTCACTGTTTGAGCATCGCTCTTCTGATGAAAAATATGACCATGGATAAGAGGGGCTTCCTCAATGGAATAACCCTGACCTACATGGGCCTTCAAATTCGATCAAGTGTCACCTCAAAGTGGAAGGCCCTCACCCTCAATTTATTAGACTCGACAAACCAATTCTAAGACTTCATTAACATGCAGTGAATTGTGCATGTGAGTCTCATGAGGGGGCATATGAGCATCCTCCATCTATGCCTCAGTCCTATTACGATCACTTACATCTTAATGGTGCATGGGAATTCATCACTGGGAGCCACGGGTCTTGTAAGAAGGCCCTCTTTCCCAGACCCTCGACATTGCAAACATAGAGCACAAAGCCACACTGAGAGAGTATAGCATACAATTTGAGTCCAACCTTCTCCTACAACTAGTCAGAATGGGTTGCAAAACCTTCAAAAAAACAGGAATATAGCCACCACCCTTGGTTTAAGATGACTTTTTCACTTCCCTCAGACTTCATTTCGTCAGTCGACCATTTATTTTTCCTCACATTTTCTACAATGTTGGGATGAATTTTGGGCCAAATAACCGTCCAAGGAGATGAAAGTGAATGGAAAATTATTCTATTATTCTCCTTCTAGCTATGCCATAGAATGAATCTTGGAAAGAGATGTTAGATTCTATTGAGGATGACCATTTAGTAGGTCGAGAGACGCCAACTGGATATTGTGTTGGGAATCTTCTCTCTATGATGGTCCATTTTGCACATCACTTGAGCTTCCTGATCCCACATATGCAAACTAAAATTGCACTGGTTCAACATGTGTTCCATGGTCTCCTTAGCTTGGATACATAATTGGAAGATGGAAGGCCCTATGAATCCTCTTTTTTGAGGTTTTCCTATGTTAGCATGCATTTGTAAGCCACTGAATAGAGGGAAGTACTTATATTTTTCCATAAGTTGGTTTTCCATATGTTTCTCCATATACTCTCCTTGTTCATTTGATGGAATTAGGTTGTGAGACCATATGATTCTTCAGTCTTGAATATCCCTTTAGAAGATTATTTTCCAGGTTATTTCCAAAAGGCATTCAACATATTGGACTCTTTATTCCTAAATTAAGAGCATTGGAATCCTAGATGGGTCATTAAGAAAAGAAGGGTAAAATACTCCTTGTGTTGTGTACAACAATGGTGTCTAGTGTGGTGGTTATTTGATGACTAGATGAGATGCCTAGTGATAGGGATTCAAGTCCTTAACCTCAGTATATGTATTTTTCCTTTTTATTTTGGCACGAGTGTATTATTGTTGTTTGGAGGGTGATGAATCTTTTTTGTTTCCTATTTTCAAGAAATAGTTGAGGTAGTCTCATATTCTTGTGACTAGTTGAGATCCTAAGGACTAAAGGCCACCGTAAGGACATTGCAAACATAGATCACAAAGCCACACCGAGAGAGGATAATAGAGAGTTTGAGTCCAAAATTCTCCTACAGCTAGTGAGAATGGGTTTCCAAACCATCAACAAAACATGAATATATCCTATGTAGACTACTTTTTCGTAAATGCTAATCGGAGACCATAATTGACATAATGTGCTTGAAGTCACTATGATTTACTATCCTTGTACCATTGAGCCTTTCTTTTTCCATCGCATCCTAATGTGAAGTTAGAGTTGGAGTAATGTGTCTATATGTGTTTAAATGTGATGTCCCTTCCATGCGGTCGCAAGGATCCTTGAGAGAGCACTTGGAAGGGAATATGCTATCCACATGTTTGGTCATGAGAAAGTGGATATCACCCCACCCGGGGAGGATTCATCCTATGTTTCCAAGGCTACACATTCTCGAAAAAGGGGGTGCACCAGTAATTGATTAGAGCTACAATGTAGGTCACCCTATTTTTTTATCAATTTTGGCATTGACTAACTTGTATGCTATATTAATGGCCTTCTTGCGAACATGTGAGGGAATAATGACCATATGAGGAGATATCATATTCTTTGGAGATTACAAGTTTCCTAGAGGCCTCCAATTGGTAGAAATTTTGTCCGGCTCTGAGCCATTTTTGAGTTTAGATAACATGCTTATTATTATTTGAGAGTCCCCTTCCACAATTAGTTGATGGAAGCAAGGCTAGATAACTGCTTGGATTTCTCTAGTGAGAGCCCATAATTCAACAACATTGTTGGAATTATGCCCAATATTCTTGGCTAGGATGTGACAGAGGAATCCCTGATTGTCACGAAAGGAAACTCAAAAAACTACAGAGCTATGATTACCCTTTGAGGCTCTGTCAAAATTTAATTTGATGAATCCAGAGGGAGGAAGATGCCATTTGTTTGGGATTATTTGGACTAGAAGAAAAGGTTGAGGAAGATCGACAGATAGAAAAATACATAGATCTCATTGGTTTAAGATGGCTTGTTCACTACCCTCACACTTCATTTCATCAATCCCCCATTTCTTTTTCCTCATAGTTTCCACAATGTTGTGATGAATTTTAGGCCAAATAGCAGTCTAGGGAGATGAAAGTGAATGGAGAATTATTCTATTATGCTTCTTCTAGATATGCCATAGAATGAAGCCTGAAAGGAGATGCAGGGATAATTTTAAGGATGGAAATTTATTTTAAAATGTAGAAACCTTGGCGAATATTACTAATCCTTAACATTCCAACTATAAAATGTTTGGCAATATTTTTGTAAAAATATTCAAATTTATAAGAATTTTATTTAGTTTGTATAAAATTTTGCTGATTTTTAAGGTAAAATAATTTTATCCTATAGAATTTGGGCGAATCTTTTTTGGAATAGCGAATGTTTTTTTGAGAAAATACATGGAAATTTAGCCCATTAGCAAAATTTAGCCCCTAAAATCATCCCTGAAGAGATGTTAGATTCTATTGAGAATGACATTTTTGTAGGTCGAGAGATGCCAATTGGACATTGTGTTGGGAACATTGTCTCTATGATGGTCCAATGTGCACATCACTTGAGGTTCATCATCCCAGATATTAAAACTAAAATGACATTGGTTCAACAGGTGTTCTATGGTCTCCTTAGCTTGGATACATAATGGGAATATGGAAGGCCCTATGGATCCTCTTTTTTTTAGGTTTTCCCATGTTAGCATATGTTTGTGAGCCACTAAATAGAGGGAAGTACTTTTTTTTTTTTAATAAGTTCGTTGTCCATATGTTTCTCCATATAATCTCCTTGGTCATTTGATGGACTTAGGTTGTGAGACCATAGGATTCTTTAATGTTGAATATCCCTTTAGAAGAGTATTTTCCAAGTTATTTCCAAAAGGCATTCAACATATTGGACTCTTTATACCTAAATTAAGAGCATTGGAATCCTAGATGCGACATTAAGAAAAGAAGGGTAAAATATTCCTTGTGTTGTGTACAACAATGGTATATAGTGTGATGGATATTTGATGACTATATGAGATTCATGGTCATAGGGCTTCAAGTCCTTAGCCTTAGCATATGTATTATATATGCAAGTGTAGTGTTGTAAATTCTAAGGGGTTGTAGCACTTCGAATGTCACAAGTTGAGTTTTCAAGATACTTAATTAAGTCACCAAGCTAACGTACTTCTAAAATTGTAGGAAAATAAATATCATTTTTGCATGAAAAGAAAACAACACTTTCAAAAAGTAAATCTCTCTTACGGAAATTTAATCACACTTTGCAAAAAGTAAATCACACTTGCAAAAAGTAAATCACACTTTGCAGAAATTAAATCACACTTGTGGAAAGTAAATAATTCTAACATAAATTAAATCACACTCGTGTAAAGGAAATCACACTTGCAGAAAGTAAATCACATTGTCCTAAAGGAAATCACACTCGCGGAAAGTAAAGTTATGCTAATATCTAATGGCGACTTGCTCAAGTAAAATGATGATCTTGACTTGTTATAAATATTGATTGTTCATACGTTCAATGATGATTGAAATATAAAGTATCAATTCATATTGGTGAAGAATAAAATTGTCATAAATATGAAAGAAAGAAGAATAAAGTAAAACTAAAAGCTGAGTTGTAGCAAAAAAGATGCAACGTGAAAGTTGCAACAACAGGAGTTGCAACAGTGTGAGTTGCAACAATGCCTGCGATTACAAATTTACATAGATTGAATTGAATATGTTTTTCAACTTATCATTGTAGAACTTACAACATGAAGAAAATTATTATTAATCACACCTGAATTGCAATTAAGTGTCTTCAAAATCTAGAATTGCAACAATATAGAAAGACAAAATGACTACATAATTTAAATGAACATAAATGAAATGCTAGTCCTATTATTTAATATACATGAATTACCTGACTAAGTAGGGGCCACTACCCCCTTAGAAAAGGCATCGAGCTACGAAATCAAAACCACATGATCACCAACACATCAACACACGAACAAGAGAAGAATGAAAAGTATATTACAGAAGTTTGAAAGTTACAATAACAACCAATTTCTATTGCCAGAATAATTCTTCCTCCTAATATCAAGTGATATGGGGTGTTTATATAGTACAAATGATGTATAAAAAGGGGGGGACATATGGATAACCTATAGAATTGATCATTCTCCATTTACATTGATAATGCTAAATTTTAGTAAGGATCAGGCGGGTGTTGACTCTGATGAGTTGAGCGATAGTTGGTAGTGAAATAAATTTATCTTTTGGTTGTCCACTTGCCTCCCGACACTTTCCTATGTGAGGATTGTTCCCTATCCATTGACTGTATTGTTGACCGTTGTGTTGGCAAACTTTGTACTCCGATTAGTAGGAATGATTTCATACTTGGAATTGTAGCAACAATGTCATTTGGAATTGCAACAACGATGTCGTACTTAGCGTTGCAACAACAGAGAGTGCAATTAGAGTTGAGATAGTTGTATCATGCTTGAATTTTAAGAAATAGAGAGGAATCATGACCATTGTAAGGAGATTCACCTACTACAGGGAGTTGCAACTACTAGAAGGAAACCACTGTCATTTCTCTTGTATAACAATCTTAGTGCATGAATGTAACAAGTTCCTTACGAAATATGTAAGAATAACATAAAAAGGCCATATGGGGAATGATTCATACCTTGAAGAAAATTGTGAGAATAATAGATAAGGATGGTGTTAAAAAGGAAATGATCATTGGAAAATGGTAAGGAAAAATATATTGGATAAGTGTCGAAAGTATGTCAATTTAGGTACCTATCATCTCCCCTAGCCAAAACTCTTTGCATGTCCCTTCGAAACTAGCAATTACTTAGGGTTAGATAAATCAGGGTGACCATGGAGGTCACTGACACTACAGTCTACCTCTGTTGTTTCCTCCTTATTTTCATTGGTGTCATGTTTTGTTTTGACTCCTCTATTTTTTACTAATTCCCGGTCTATTTCTGTTTGAGTGGCATCATCAATTGACATAAAGTTTTTGGTGTGGAAATCTACTTCCATTTTTTCTTTAATTTGATATGTTTCTTTTAATATAGTGAAGGGTTCCCATAAAACAAAAGGACATGATGAAGGAGATGAAACACCTAATCCAAGGAGATGAAACACCTAATCCAAGGAGATGAAACACCAAAATTTATGTTGGCCTCGATGGGTAAGTTGGTACCTCAACTTTTCGGGGTTGTAACTTTTGCATACGACCTCCATTTTAGGCATGTGATAGCCCATTGGAAAGGTGTTTTCTAGAAATACAAATTATTTCGACAAAATATGAATTCGTCTACAGTTTGACTGTGGCAAGACAAAAAAACATTGTACTGACATGAAAACTTCCAAAATAAGCTAGTTGGATTAGGTTGGAAAACACCAACCTCCACCTAGAATCCTTGTCAAAAAGATCTAGTTGCAATAGGTGTGTGGCCACAAATATCCACCTGGATTACTTCTCTCCCCTTAGGAAGCAATGGTCTCCATTGCATTGAGTGCCCCCATCAGGTGAGGATATTTATGTTGAATTTGGCTCCAAGTAAGCCACTTTCCTTGGTGCAGGAGTTGCCCTGCTTTGAGAACCCAATAAAGTTGAATCCTCTATTGGAGAGTGCCCTTGACTTGTGTATCTATTATCTAATCAATGTATTCATGTTCCATTCAGTCATGGTTGAGATCTGTTGGTTTCAATTGTTCTGTGATCTTCGAGGTGTCCAATAAAGGAGGAGAATATGGCCAAAAGAGGTCCATATTAAACAATGGGTGCAAGCCAAGGAAAGGGGGAGTGTTGAGCTCAAAATAATTGTCACCCACAACCTTGGTGATAGTGTAAGGCCCATAACAAAGTGGACATCGCTTCCAATGGGGACCTAGAAGGAGTTATTTCTGCATATGTAACCAGGCCTTGTCTCCCACCTAAAACTTGTGTGGTACCTGGTGTTGATCATGGTGTTGCTTGTACTTGGCATTGGATTTTTGCAAAATCTCATGGACCTATTGGAGGATGTGGTGAATCTACTAAATGAATCTGGTGGATTTTTCGACCTGAGAATGAACATGGGAAGAATCTATTTGTGTGGTTGCAAGAGGTAGTGAAACATCAATGGGACCCAAGGGTTCGAATCCCAACCCCACCTGAAAGGGTCTATGGCCGTTGGAGCTATGAAGAGCCATGTTGTAGTTGTTTTGAACATATTGAAGACTCTCATCCCATCTACAAATATTCTTAGATTTATACATGTGCAGGATGTGCACAATCATCTTATTGAAGACCTTTGTTTGGCCATCGGTTTGAGGATGGAAGGTAGTGGATTTAGCGGGATTGGTGTCCAACAATGATCAGAGACTCAAGAAAAATGTGTTGAGGAACCTGATGTACTGATCATAAATGATCGTCTATAGTATCCCAAAATGGATTCACACTCGTTTGAAGAACATATTGGCAGTATCTTCTGTTGTGATTCTCTTATTGCAGGCTATGAGAATGGCCATCTTCAAAAAATGAGAAACCACCACAAATATGCAATCATTTCCTTTCTTTGTGGACAGAAGACCATCCATGTAATCTATAGAGATGGATTCCCAAGGCCTCTCAAGAGTAGGAAGATGGCACATGCAGTGAAATATATGATATACTTGTTGACGTCGCGTCGAAGTTTTGGCCAATAAAAATGTTTCTTTAGAATGACCACAATTTTCTCCATGCCAAAATGTTCTTCATCTGACTGTAGTGAGCCTCCCAAATTATCTTTTCACTCTCTCTTCCAGGAACACATGATAAATTTCCTAGATGGCATAACAGTCCATCCTGAATGTGAAAATCAGTGACATTCACGCATGTACCCAAGAGCTGATAGGTGGTGGAGAAGTGAGGATCTCGCTAATAAATATGGGGTCATTCATATGCCTCATGTCCATAGGAATGGATCACGGTGGTGAGGGAAGTCACAGTAGGTCAACTGAGGCAGTTAGCGACATGATTTTTGCTCCTCGTTTTATACTTGATGTTGAGATGGAACTATCGTAGGTATGTGGACCAATTTTGATGGAGGACATTCTACAACTTCCCTTGTGTCTGTATTACCTACAAAGGCTTGTGATCAGTGTGTATTATTGTCTCTTTTCCCATAATATAATTTTTCCATTGACGACATGCTTTCACAATGGAACACATTTCCTTGTCATAGGCGGGGTATTTTTGGACAGTATATGAGAGTGTCTCACTATGGTATTCTATTGGATGACCATGCTAAGTTAGAAATCCTCCTACAACATAGTCATATGGATTAGTCTCTATCTCAAACAGTTGTCTTGAATTTCCTTTTCTTTTCCATGCCTTGCATTACCTTTCATTGTATTTCCTTACCTTGCCATACCTAGACCTAGACCTAGACCTTGCCTTGCCTTTCCTTACCTTTCCTTTCCATGACTAGCCTTTCCTTGACTTGCCATGCCTTGCCATGCCTTGACATGCCACGCCTTTCCTTGCCATTCCATGCCATACCATGCCTTGTCTTTCCGTTCCAAGCCATTTCTATCCTTTTCCTTCCTTTCCTTGACTTTCCATGTCATGCCTTGTCTTTCCATGCCTTGCCTTTCCTTTCCATGCCTTGCATTTCCTTGCCTTGCCTTTCCTTTCCATGTATTTCATTGCCTTGCCTTGCCTTTCCATACCTAAAGCTAGACCTATACCTATACCTTTCCTTGGTTTCCCTTGCCCTTCCATGTTTATCATTTCCGTGCCATGAATTCTATTTCCTTCTCTTGACTTTCCATGCCAAGATTTTCCTTCTCATGCCTTGACTTTCCTTCCCTTTCCATGCCTATAATTTCCTTACCTCGCCTTGTTTTCATTGCCTTGTCTTCCATTTTCTTTCCATGTATTGTCTTTCCATACCTTGGCTAACCTCTCTCTGCCTTGGATTTCCTTTCCATGCCTTGTCTTCCCATGGTCTAGGTCATGGTCTATGTCATGGTCTAGGTCATGGTATCGGTCATGGTCAGTGAGTATGTATAGTTTTAAGTCATGTTTTAGGTCTAGGTCTAGGTCTATGTCATTGTCTAGGTCTAGTTCTAGGTCCACGTCTAGGTCTAGGTCCACGTCTAGCTCTAGATCCACGTCTAGGTCTAGGTATAGGTCTAGGTCATTCCATGTCTAGCATTTCCTTTCCTTGAATTTTCTTTGCTTGCAATGAATTTCCTTGGCTTGCCTTGCCTTGCATTTCCTTGCATTTCCTTGCCATGACTTTCCTTTCCTTTCCTTGCCATACCTAGACCTATACCAAGACCTTTCCTTTCCATGCCTATCCTTGCCTTTACTTTCCATGCATATCCTTTTCTAGCCTAGCCATGCATTTTATATCCTTGCATTGTGATGCCATGCCTTGCATTTTCATGCCATGTCGCTTAGTTTGGACATTATGTCCTCGACCAAATTTCCAACATGTCCCTAAATGACTTGAGGAGGCGATTTGCAACTCACAATAAAAATATAATTGGGCCTAAGATGGATGAACCGTTGGTTTCATTATATTTAGGGCACTAGGTTTAAAGTAAAAAATTCACAAAGAAAGTGAAAATGCATACAAATAAAGCAAGGTAGTTTGTTCTAATACTTTTCTCGTACATCCAAAAATGGTAGAGAGACCCAAAACAAGTCCTCAAGCCTAGTACTATCTCCCAATATCACCTTCAATAGTGGTGTCCTATAATTTAAAGCGTGCTATTATTAAAAAATGACACCAACCACACCAAGAGCAATTCTAATTCCATTGAGAGTTGTGGAAATGTACAATTGTGATTCTTATTGAGAGTTTGTAGGATCATTGTTGATTTTTCCATGTTGATGACCACAAGAACCCTTGAACTAGTTTTATGTTTTAGTATTATTATTGTAAACTCTCAATGTAACAAGAATTTCCAAAGTGCCTCCAACTCATTGAAGAAACCCAATTCTATCCTACAAGGTCCCCTGCAAGAACATGGAGGTCAAATGCATGTCTTGAGTTCGCACATGGAAATTCCAACCCATTACTCTAGAGATATTGATTCTAGTCATAATGCCACTAGGAAATAAAAATGTAAGTGAAATAACTCCACAGTTGATGATAGAGGTGGGATTGTTGGATCTAAGAGGGGTCCCTACCATCGCAATAGCAACAAGCATGCTAGCATGGGACCTATGGAATGAAAAGGAAAATTCCATATTTTTTTATTAAAGGGATCTCCACTAACAATACCATGAGTTGAAGTTGAGCTTGTCATGACAAGAAGCATCAAAATTTGTTTAGGAATGGAACCCCCCTATTTGGATCCACTGTCCATATGGACATAAGTCTTGAGGCCTATGAAGGGTTAATGTTCCGAGACAATGATGCTTCCTATGCTTGAGGCATAGTTTGCATCTAGAAGAATCTAAGATTCTTATTAGTTTCCTTTCCCAATCTAGTGCATTCTTATCCTCACTCTCTTACTCAATGTTATCCTTGAGACCTATGCCAAGAGGCCTTACACTGGATTTATTGGAAATTTTCAAGGGAACATAGATTCTAACAAAGTTTCCTATAGAGATAGACAAAGAAAGATCGTACCAATAGTTATTGCTTCAACACTCACTCCCTATACTTATTCTAGGAGCAATTTAGATGTCTCCTCATTTAAATTTTGATCAAACTTTCTTGTCAATTGAAAAATATTTGATAGAATGACACATTGACAAGGGACCATTGATTATATAGTTGACAAACAGACTATACCCAATCGACATTGCTATCTCTATACGCAATAAGATATAAAATTAGAAAATTTCTTGCATTTGTAGCCCACAAATTCAAAATCTAGTAAGCAAATTATGTAAAGGAACTCCAAGCACAAGTGAGGTGTTGTGAAAGAAGTGGAAGGTACCTTGTGAATCTTCCTCTAGAGCAGTCTTAATCTTCCCTTTGCACCGAGTCATTACACTCTTTCATGCAAATGTATTGGAAGCAACAAAAAAAAACCCTAGAGATAAAAAGATCATTGTGGGCACCTCACTTCTTTAAAAAGTTCATCTTAACCGTATATTTATTAAATTTTTAATATCATATAGGCACCTCACTTCTTTAAAAAAGAATTAAACTCACTACTATATAATATGACTACTCTATGGTATCACTATTATACATATTGATATATAATATTAGTATTATAGTTTTTCAAAGTGATAATTTATTTTTAAAGAGAAAATAAATAGAAAATAAGTTTATTCTACTCATATACATTCATGAATGTATTTGATCAAAATCTGGACTAGGGGATCAAATTTTGCTCAATTTTCAAACTACTCGGAATGCGACGAAAATAGTTCCATTGCGTCCATCTCGTCTTCCTAATTCCGGTGGTATATTTACTTTCTCAAACGGAGTCCGTATGGAGAAGATATTGCGATATGTTCGCCAAGCCAAACAGGGAAAAAATTTGATGATGACTGTACCTGTCCGTACAGTCCGTATAGGACACGTGGTAGGTCTGTATAGGACACGTGTCATTTGTGTGGAAAATGGTATGAGGACACGTGGCCCAACCTGTGGGTGCCATGTGTCACTCGTCGGTTGGTTTATGATAGTTGTATGTAAAAATTATTGGGAGTCCACGAGGTTCGACCCCCAGACCTCCCCCACCATGTAACGTTTTCATATAACCCTCCGACCAATGCGCCATACCATGTGACTTGATATGTAATCAAAAAATAATGTTTAAGAAGTTGTTTCAATGTATATATGGGCGGGGGTCGGGCCGGGGCTAAGCCCCGACCCGCGGTCTTATTGACATTGTATATGACCATAATTTTGGTAAACGCGCGCGGGAAGTTTACACTTGGTTCCAAACGGAATGCGCACGGTTCTATATGGGCCCAGTTCTTTGTAATATTTCATATGACCCTAATCGGTGCGCGAGGGAGGTTATGCCTGTTATAACGAATTTAACCACCTTTTAGCCATGCACACAGTCACATGCCCTCATACGCCCAGGTGTCGAGGCGGTTAGGGGCTGGAGGTGCCCTAACCATTCTATGATTTGCACCATTGGCACGGTTGCGTCCGGTGCCAGGTTTTAACGTGCATTTTGGAGTGTGTTCTTGGTTCATGCACACAGAGGTGCGTTTTGGCGAACCAGTTTCAGAAAGCTTGAAGGAGGAAAATGGAGGAGGCCTAACTTCTTCATCTTTTGGTCGATTGAGGTGCCGTAAAAGCCCAGCTAGGGGTTTTTGGATGTGCGGGATCCATTGGTGCTATTATCAAGGCCATTTGAAGACTTCTTTTGTAGGTTTTTCACCATTGAAGTTTCAGCAAGCTCCAGGGAGCTTGAAGCCCTCATTGATCGAGAACATGGTTTGGTGAGCCTATGTTTATTTTCTGTGATTGAATAAGAATTTTTGGCTAATTGATATGATCTGAGCACATTGGGACAGGTTTTAAAGGCTGTTGAGGACTTTTACAGGTGTTTTTTCCAAAGAGAAGCTCAGGGAAGCTTATGGCCACATGTAGAAGAGGTCATGCCCAGATGAGCCATGATCCATTTTCAGAGTTCT
>JZKD02S0614077.1:0-15891 GCA_000966675.3 Picea glauca
ACCATATTGCCAAAGGTGCAGTGCCGATGGGAGGTCACGGGACCCATTCCATCGAGTCATTTGGGGTTACCAATGCACACTGGCAGTTATACTTCCCTCCATCTGAAATTTCAGTGAAGTGGAGGGAATTCCACAAAGTTATTTTTTTGGAAAAAATAAATATTAATGAGCACAAGATCAGGAATGGGAAGTAGGTATTACCAATTGATCAACATGTACTATAATGCCAAGATCGTGATCATCAGCGTGTGGGAAAAATTTAATTCCATGAGAACTATTTGACAGAATTTGTTTCCAAGATTCATGAGAGCCATTCTACATAAAAAAAATATAAAAGGGACCCAAAGCTTTTGTGATCCAGGCTACTAGGAATTATCCTCTCCTGCCAAATCTCCAAATAGCTCTGTTGCACGAAACTCCTAAACTGCCCACGTACCAGTATCAGAAACTCGTGAAAACATGGAAACTTCTTGGAAACACCCAAGTATCCATGAGGTGCGTGGGACCCATAGAAAGTTTAAAAAACCCTAATCTATGGAAAGTAAAGACAAATTAACCTCTAATTTGTTTCTAAATCTACCTACAAATTAACCCATCATTATTATTTTCTTGCAATATAATGTGTTATTTAAAAACAACTATACACACACACATCTATATATTGTGTTTCCCCCGACATACCCATTTTGGGGGGGTCACATTTCCAGGCGTTCCTGTTTCCAAAGCTAGTAAACATTTCCACATCTTGTGCAACTTAGCCAAATAGTCGTCCTTAAAAGGCAGAATTTGCCTCTGCCACGGGCAAGGTCTATGCCAAATACAATCAGCCTACACTGGAGACAAAAAACACGAAATTCTGATCACAATGTTCAAGTTCAGCACATGATTAATGTGGATATTGAATACAAAACCTTTGTCAGCAAAATCTAAGCCAATAATAAAATTCCACATCCAAGATTATGGACAAAGATAATACATATTTAAGAACTTATGACGAGTTAAGAACAGTACTTTTCAGCTATATAATCCTATTAATTAGTTGACAAAAACTGTGACTGTTCATATTAGTCACTTTAAAAAACTAATCTTTGTTACACTCTACAAACATTATGGTCTTCAGTTCTACAGACCTGTAGCATTTCCATCAGGTTGGCTTGTTGGCGTTCCATTTGTAATAGCTGTCGTTGGATGACTAACCAATTGCCTTTACCATTTGTGAATTGTGTATCACCATAATTCTCACTTCGCAAAAAACTGGTTCTTGTACCACCTGTGTCCCTCTGATCAAGATCACCCCAGTCATCAGACTCCATGTTTCTTGCATTTGATTCCCTGTTCCTCATAATTTTTCTTTCCATCCACTGATCTTGTGAGAGGTTATCCCTGGTGTCAAGCCCATTATAACTAGCCCCTGTTCTTTGAATGCCAACCACATCCACATTTTCACCTTCTCTGCTTGCAGCTGATGATGACTGCCAAACTCCATTTGATGTTCCCGATACCACCCTGCTTGATCTTTCCTTAAAATCCATAACATTGTCTTCAGTTTGTTCTTCATGATCAGTTTGAGCACCTGGTGGACGTCCCCTTGGTACAGCTACTTCAACTTGCCAATCATTTGAACCTTTTTTCTCAAGCTTCTCAAAGAAGTCTGGATTTAGCTCTTTGTCAGTCAATGCAGGAGCCCTTTTCTTCAAGAAACCGACTGTCTTATCTGGCATGTTACCATCTTGTGTGTTTGAAAGAGTATTCAGTGCCTGGTTTGAACCGTCCGATGACACAGCAGGAGTGGAATTCGCTTCATTCCCGGTAGGATTTGAATTTTCAAGATCCATCTTTTTCAATGACTGGGTCAGCTCTGCAGTTTCAGCGTCTGCATATAGCAATGTGAGGCTGCTCTGCATCTACCAGGCCTTAAGGCCAAACAAGGCAAATATAAGAAAGGGATAGACCTTGCTTACCTGAGGCTGGTGGTTTTGGTGCTGAGGAAATTGATTCATCTTCAGGACCTGGAATGTCCTTCCAGAGTTGAAGCGCCTCTGCTATACTATCTCTTACTGGTTTCACCTGAAGCCACAACTCCAACAGTTCAATGAGACATCACAGTGAAATACTTCAATATATTAATAAAAGTCTTTATCCACAGAATATACTCGAGCTTCACAACTGGAAATAAAAGAGGAAAATATTAGCAACAAATTTTCTTACAGGCTCAAACAAAGCTATTCGGTTTATGATTATAATTTATAGCAAATAATCAAATGCCCCAGACTTGTATGTGCCTGTATGCCTAATTTGTATGACAACACAATTTTGTTTACAGAAAATTAAATTGATATACACAGAAGGACTCATCAAAATTGCCCATTATTTAATAATGGCACAAATTTAATTACCAAAATAAAGTGCACAGATCTTCAAAAAGAAAATCAAATCAATGTTGTGAACTGACACAGATGTCATCAAAATGACCATCTTAATTCAAATACAACTATATGATTCCCTGCAAAGAATTAAAAGATCAAATACAAAGATGCATTTTATTCCACAGAAAATTAAGGAAAAGAACTCCCGGTGAAACCTTATCAAACCGGCAAGCATCAAGTACAGAAATGGTTGAAGACTTGGAATTCGTTAAAACATGGCTTGCATGAGTTGCCATCCGGCTCAAAGTATCAGCTGCCGCTTTACGAGTGGCCCAGTCTGTACTTTCAAGAGATTCATGAATGCACGGCATCAATATCGCCAAATACTGTTGAGAAATTGCTCCAACCTGCATTAAAGCATAGTTTACCATATTAGGTTTGCAGATATCAAATTCATTGAATTTTAGATTTTACAATCCAGTTGATCTGACTAGAATTTCTGACTACCACAGTTTTCTGTCAGAAAATAGCTCATTAACTTCAAAGAAAATGAGAAAATACAGTGTAGTCATGGCTGCCAAGGTCTAAAGGTCTAAATAGAAGCACCCAGCTCGTTTAAGGCAGCATTTTGTAACCTGCTTCTTCTTTTCAAATGCAAGTTTCATTATCCTCAAAAAAAAGAGGCAAAAGTAATGCATTGACATGGTTATGAGTTCTAGACAAACAGCATCTGACAAATACAATTAATTTTATTTATCATCAAAAGCCCATTGAATTGAATTGATTGACAGCTCCCAATACTTCACGCTTGTGTATCGATATTTTCTCACTTGCCTAAAATATCAACCATGAGATTAACCATATATGTAACTCTTCTAAGAATCTTTAAAGGTTAGATCTTTGTAGGAAGAAGTTTGAACACTGTCAAGAACAAAGAATCATGAAAAGAAGATCCCAGAATTTTATAATTTTTTTAGTCCTTTGAAAAAAAAAAAAAAATCGACCACAAATGAATTATGATAAAAACAAATTACAAATTTTGAACGAATCCATCTGACTATTTGTTTGCCTGTCCAAGGATTGCAAAAAGGTATAAAATGAGATGCAAATCAAGAAAATTCAAAGAAGGCTCATTACAAGAGTTCTTGGAGTCAAGTTGAATGCATATTTATGAAGTTCTTTTTCATTGAAGCAAGCATCCACCCGAAAAAATAAGAAGCAATAAGGATATCCATTATGCTTAAACAAAGGATGTGAAACACAGATGAAGAAAAAACTACTCAAAATGTTACAAATTGGAATCTTGAAAAGGAATGAATGTGCATAGGAAAAACAAACTAATAAGTGGCAGGAATGATGGTGATGGTGGTTTATAGATCATCAAAACGAAAAAGAGCTAAAACCATACAAGACAAATTCAGAGCTCAAGCAAAATGAAAACAAAAAATAAAGAATAATTAACACAGAAGAGAAATACAAGGCTGGCAAGAAAAATAGTTAGCGGCACCGCTAAGGACAAGCTTGCAACAGCTTTAATTGAAATTAGAAGATAGAAAAGATTTTAAAACAGAAAGATTGGAATTAAAGAATATGTTGATCTGCAATGCAGGTGAGGATAAAATTCAGGAGGACTTCATGCTATAGTCCACAATCTACAACCTCGTAACAGGAACATATAATTAAGTTTTGATGAAAACTTAGACAAACTCATTCTGCTGTTTTAAGGCCAGATTCAAGAGCACTGTCAAGGTAGGGTCCAGACAAACTTGAAAAGAAAGATGAAAGAGATGCATTTATCAAGAAAGATCATTCTTTTGGCATATTTTCCTGTAAGTTTATAGGTTTTAGCTTTATAGAATCATGAATTGCCAATTTTATAAAAAGAAAGATGAAAGAGATGCATTTATCAAGAAAGATCATTCTTTTGGCATATTTTCCTGTAAGTTTATAGGTTTTAGTTTTATAGAATCATGAATTGCCAATTTTATAACTATGAATTGGTCAGGACTCGGTCCTATAGATTAATTTTCTTAGTGGATATCAATAAAAGCATTCCATTTCATCTCTTGTAATGTTTTTGAACTGCCACACGGAAAATAAAGATATTACAAAAAGGAAAAAGCAGAAAAGGCATTGCAAATGAGAGGAACCCATCTAGAGAATGGTGTCCATTTGAAAACCTTGCAAAGATTGAGTTGCCTTGGAAGAAACCTTGATGTCCAATCATAAAATCTTAACCCAAAAGATTATGAAATAAAATACTAACAACAAAAATTCAAAAATAGCATCATGATCTAAGTTGCACGAAACATGGAAACATGTACAAGTTTCTGAAATAAGAATGCTTGGAAACATGACCCCTCCAAAATGGGTGTGCAGGGCAAAAATTGTATATAAAAGATACAAAAAATATAGATATATAGTTTTTTTAAATAACGCGTTATCTTGTAAGAAAAATGCCAAAAAATTAAAAATGATACATAAACAACATTTCAAAAGGAAACCCATGTCTATATTAACTCCCATAGATGATTACTTGATGCAAAATCCCATAGCCTGGTAGTCTATACTAATGCCAATCCCATACCCCCCCATACATGATAGAATCCAGTGGAATCACTACAATCCCACTAACCCTGAAATCCTAAAAACTGCTAAGTCTGCTGGATTCTGCATGGGATATGAAATTCTACATTCTCTGTATGAAATCCAATGAGGTTGGAACCTCTCTCAAACATCCTGAACAATTAATGGTAATGTTAAAAATTTAAGTAAAAGGATAGAAAATGTATGATAAAGAAGAATGTCAACTTTTACTTTTAATATTACCATTAATTACCAAGGTGACAAACTCCTTAGAGCTCAATCCCCTGTCTCTGTTTTGTCCTAAAGAGTCATTGGCACGGACAGGACAATATTTTCCTATGGATCCCACACCCCTCATGGGCACTTGGATGGGCCCAGAAACTTCCAAAAAAGTGCCTGATATGTCACTGGAAATGGCGGAACATGGAAACCCACCAGCCGTACCATGCGACGTATTCAGATTTGGAAAAGCCGTATGGCACGGTCAGCAGCGTTTCCAAGGTTTTTTGTTCCTGTTTCGACGTTGCCAAGCATTTTGTGTACTGGGACGTGACCAAAATAGGCATTTCCCGCAACTTAGATCATGATTTAGGTCCATGTAGATTAACTATTATTAGAGATTGTGTTTGGCATAAAGACAATATCAAAAATTTATGGATAATCACAATTATAGATAATGATCAACTATAAGGATCATTTTTCTACTGATAAGATGTTAAGGATAATAATTTTTGTTTTGATAAAATGTTTCCTCTGACTAATAATTTTTCTTTTGATAAAAATGCTTCCTTTGACTATCAATATAAACAAATAATGTACAGATGCATCCTATACAGGGAAAAAAAAGGGAAGAGCTACAAACGCAGCCACCACAAACACTGGCTAAAACCAAAATCAGGCTGGTTAAAAACCAAAAACGCCCTGTTAACTAAAATTGGCCCTTGCACATACAGTTGTAATATGATACGTCCATAACAAAACATAATAGCACGCATAAGTAAACGGCCATCAGCCCAGAAAACATCAATTTAGTATCATCATACAGTAGTTGGGAGGAGACCAGCATCAGGCAGCAGATTGTCCTAGTCCTTAACGATAATAATAATGATGAAGATGGATTAAGTTCTCCATTTAAGGGGGTTGAGATGTAAGAATGCACTGAATGATGTAGTAGTCAGGGAAGGGCATGGAGTGTACTGATAGTTACTGCTAATCTTCTTCGGAAATACAAATTGAGTATTATCCGAGACAGATCCAATTTCCCTTGTGTTTCCATCTAATGCTGTTAAATTCCCTTGACCAAAAGCTTGTTGTGAGGTTCATGTAAAAAATTTTGTTGCAGCTTATTGCAGGCAGAAAAGGAGGTATGGTCTGTCTATGGGGTAGACAGCAAGGTCATAGCTGTCACAACATATCAGAGAGATTTGAGAAAATAAATGAAGTTACAAAAGATGGGAATACAAATAAACACGCGCACATGCCTCTCACACTCGCCTCTTTCTCTGACACAACTCTCTCTATGTTAGTATATGTGTATGTAACATATACACGCACACAAATATACAGATATGCACAAGCATATATCTATGTCTGTATATGGGTGTGTGCACAAATGTGCCATGTATTTGTAGTCAACAAATATATCTGCACTTATGTGTCTATACACACATCAAAATGTTATAATCGCAAATATTTGTCATGGGTGAGAGCATATGGATATGATATGCACATGTATATGCATATCTGGTGTATATAAATATAGTTGTAGATGTCTCTCTCTTCAGGGCATGCAGATTAACATTCACTTCCTCTGTATTTTAGCTACTTTGTTGGATCCTTTTGCAAAAGGTGATTAGGAAATAGTCATGTTAGCATCAAACAAAATCCTCAAACAATGGATATGCTACTTTCTTTTTCAATAAATTTGAAAACAAGAATGCATCACAAAGACATGAATCACAGGGAAGAGGATTACAAAGCACAAAGACACCTCTAAGCGATGTTAGTACCGGAGTAAGGGAGATGATAGTCGGGTGATTGGGAGAGAGCCCCGTGTCATATGAGCAAAATCGTGGACCAATAGACCATGATGATCACAAATGACAGGTGCAGGCCTCCCCAGCAAGGTTTGCTCGTAGGTGCAGTTACGTTTCAACCCAGCTCAAAATAGAAAAAAATGAATAGACACATTTTAGTGTGAGTAAAAAAAAAGATCGAAGTTCAATATTTTGGGATAGATGTGTGCACTCTGTGCAATGATTTGTTATTTTCTTTTTATGCGTTTTCTTCTGTTTCAAGAAAAAACTTGCAGAAATATGAAAAATTGGAAGAAAATGAAACGAACCTGAGCAAGACTCGCAATGACAGGAAGCAAATATGCCTTAGCCAAGAAGTTGGGATTGCTCAAATACTTGCAGATACGCGGGCAGAGTCGCTGGAAAGCTCCCAATGGTGGGTCTTTGGCATTCTCAATGAGCTTTGAGAGGCACATTGCAGATCCGCTCTGCACACTCTTGTTCTGCTCACCCAATGCTTCAAACAGAGGCTTCACAAACACGGAAACTAGAGATCCCACCCCATTTCCACTGTCTCCCCTCAGATATTGCCCTGCCAGAACACCCATTGTAGCTGGGCAGGCCTCCCTGACGCTTGAATCCGAGTCCTTGAGCCTCTTGACGATGTGGATCACTATTTTTGTCAGGTGAGGAGACACCAAATCAGTGTGAGTGATCGCCAACGTGCCCAGGAGCCTAATGCATTCCTTGCGAACAATGCCCTTCTGCTGGAAATCTGTGTCGTAGAGGCAATTGAGGCATGCTGTGATGGCTTCTGGTGAGAGAGTTTGTATGATTTTTTCCAAGTCCTCCATTGCTATCTGCTGTGTGTCTCGATCTGCGAGCTTGTTGAGGGAAATGAGAATCCTCTGCTTGAGCTCGATCATGGCGAAATGGGATGTTGGACCTCCGGATCTGCCTGTGTTGGGAGGCCTCGCTTTCGCCTGCTTCGCCTGGACCGTCGCCATTCTGCAAATATAAATTGAGGTGAAGCGGGTATGGGCGGTTTTGGTGAAGTTTGCAAAGATTTATATGGGCTTGGGTTTGAAGCAGATTTCGGTATTTTTGGAAGCTTTGCTCGCTGAGTTCGTTTGTCACTCGAGTAGTTTCGAACAAGCCAGAAATGCGAAGTGAAATATAGAAATCTATGTATCCACCCATGCCATTGTCATGGAAGGTGTTAATAGAAGGTGAGCAGGGGCAATTGTGGGGTAACACCATGGCCCTGATGTGTAAACCGACCCAGCAAATAAATAAATAATAAAATGGGTAACACCAAGGCCCCGATGGTGTCAATCGATCTCAAAATTAAATAATAATAATAAATCAAATTTGAAAGCCCATCTTTTTGTAGATTTTTAAATGGATCAAGATTTTGATAAAAATATGTGTTTCGCATTTGTGAGAGGTCACGAGTTTAAAATAACTAGAGTATGTACATCTTCTAATCAAATGAAATTTTTTATCTCATATAAAAAAAAAATTATCATACATAAATTTGTATATCTAACTTAATTAAAACCTTAAAATTAAATTATTATTATATATATTTTATTTATTTTTTACAACACACGATACTCATAACTAATATTTACATAACACACTATACCCATAACTAATATGTACATAACACACTATACCCCTAACTAATATTTACATATTTGAAATTCATAATTATTGAAATATATACATAGTTTTACAACACACTCATCTAGATCAAAGTGTAATATATGGATAGTTGGAGTTCCCACAAATGGTTTATTTATGGACGTTTGACATATGCAACCTTGAGGGTCATAGATTTAAATTCGTATGGATTGATGTGTATATTCAATACAATAAATATGATGAAGAATGGATGAACCAACCGAAATAGTCTGCCCCACTCGAACTTAGAATGTACTTTACTTCTCTCCCTCCAATGAAGAGCTTCACGAGCTGTTTTTTATAAATTTACAATGTTATCAAATATAAAATTTCCTTTTCAAATAAAAATAAAAACAACTCAATGCATAATAAAGTTCCGAGATGGAATAGTGAAGGATATTTTTTTTTAAAGTAGAGTCATAAAAATATATTTCATTTAAAAAATAAAAATAATATATATATTAATTTTATTTATTGTTAATTTATATTTATTTTAATTTTAGATTTATTAAGTGTTAGAGTTTTTGAAGAGAAAATATTTTTTAGAGTACAAAAACTAAGGTTTGTATCTATGGTGATTGATCTTTCTTAATATTTGATAGATTTAGGGTTAAGATGGATCTACATTGGTGTTTTATATATTTGTTGGTGGGGTGTTTGTATACAATGTGATAAACTACTCCATAAATAGGGGGTTGGAATGCTAAGGCAGATAATAATAAATGAAATGGTTATTCTAATCTATCTTTCCCTACCCTCAAGCAATAATGCAAACCAAGCAAATAAGGATTTGGGAGGAAATGGGAAGCGAATAGGTGGAATGCTCCTTACAAAAACTTCAAACTATGTTGTTGAATAGGAGCAAGAGGAGGAGGATATGCAAGCTACCACAATCTCTCGATACTCGTACATGCACCAAAACAACCAACTGGGATTCCATTAACGATGAAAAATCCTACTATTAATTCACCAAAATCTATTCTACTTCTTCAAAATGCATGAAAAAATGAAGTATATTTGGGGGTGGGGGTAGAAAATGAAATCTTTGTATTGACCAACTTAAGAAAAACATTACGAAGGCATGGAAGCATATCACCTCAAATGTGATGAAAGTGGTCTTGAATCTTCTCTCCATGGGGGTCCTTCCTCACTTTAGACTTTCTTCAATCCAACAACATTCTTGGAGTTTTTCAATATTCAATCTTCATTCCAGTAGCATGACCATAATATAATGATATTAAGACAATGTTTTAGTAGCACAATAGTATGATAATGAATGAATGGGGATCGGTGCAAGTAGGAAACTCAAACCAATGGAAGCTACAACAACATATACCACTCTAAAGGTTGTCAATTGGGTCTAGCCCAAGCAATTGAGAGGAGGAGTGTTATCCTCCCCACCTAGGATCAATTCCCGCAAGTGACATGTTGAGTTCTTATGAGTTATTGTTGTATCAACTATGATCCCTTGAGAATATTGTTTACCCTAGGTACCATCCTTGAAATGAGGGGAAGTGTCCAGTGGGTTTCCTCGAGATATGTATTTCACAGAAGAAAGAAAAAAATATCACTCTAAAGACTTTTGAAAATGAAGGAGGATGACTCTATTTATAGATAGATTTCAAGCTTGGATTTAGAACCTCTTCTTATGGGAATGGGATCATTTTGGGGAGGCTTAAGCCTCCAAAAAATAGTTCTTAGTTCAACCAAAGTCAACGCCATCTAGACAAAACTTTGTCATGAACCGACTGAAATTAAATGAGTCACGGACTTGCATTTTCACATATTTTATAGGATAACTCTTATTTCCAAGGATTTTAGGCATTGTTAGAGTTAGTTTTAAAGGTTAAGTGCATTGTAGTGCTAGTCTAACCAGGAAATGAGCATTGTTTGACTTTTATGAGAACTGACAGTAAGACTTTCCTCCTATGAGTTTTAGGTCACATTACTTTGGTTTCTGTGGTAGTTTTTTGTGATTGAATCAATTTGGGATGTATTCAACATCTAACATTGCTTGTCACATGAGGTTGAAAGTGGTGTGTTAACAGATGCAAGTTGATGTATAAGCGTAGTAGGGAAACCGAGGTCAAAATACATCATTATATAAAAAGGACGAGAGAGTGCCAAAATGAGGAGATTGCCTATCAAAGAGATGAATGAGACCACCTAAAAACATAGTAAGGGTGAGCATATATATCTCTTAATATGAGGCAGGCATGCCCATGCTTGTATAATAATCAAGTCAAGTACAACATGAGACCATGACAAAGTGAAATGGTAAATATGGAGCCAAGTCATGAGGCATAATATAAGTTAATGTTCCTTCTATATGATAATTACGATGAAGCAATGTCACCCTATGGGGCCATAAAAAGGTAGAAGATGAGGCCCAAAGTCATGGTGGTTCTATACATGTAAAGTGCTCGAATACAAGTTAAAAGAGGGCTACAAATGTCCATGGTCTTCAAGTGGATCTAGAACACTAACACCACCAATTATAATTCTCCGTGATGTAATAATGAGTTGAAGTCAAGCATGGGCAAATCAATCTAGTTAGATATCAACGAGGGCAATCATTTTAAAATGTGAGGTAGCCCGCTAATGATGAAAATTTATACCAAGTGTTGTGTTGGTTTTGTCACTTGGGTGAGCAAAACAACAACACTTGCATGTTTAGATAAGCATGCTAAACAAGACAGAAGTTTGTGAGTGGGTTAGACAAACCAAACACATATGAAAACAAAAAAATAAAACTAAAAACAACTAAGAAATAAATGTTAGAAAGCTTGAGAAACTTAGAACCATGAAAATCAAACAATGACCAACATATTGCTACCAATGGATCAATAAATTAGTAGGCAAAACACCGTAGAGAAAGGCAGGGACTTATGAGTCCCCTCTTCCTCCTTGGGACTTGGGAGGGCTCTTGAGTTCCCTAATTGAGAGCTCTTGTCTCCTTACAATGGAAGAAATGACAAATGGTGAAGAAAAACAATGCTTATTCCCTCAAGAGGTGAGTGGATAGGCCTATTGCAATGGTGCTTGAAGGATTCAAAGAGAAAAGAGGATTCTCAAAGAAGAATTCTTGCAGCATAACAACACTTTGAAGATCTTGGTTTCTTAGCACACCCACGACTATTATTTATAGCATCCATTCATGGAAAAATGTAATTGGTTCATAGTGTGAACAAGGGGCCTTTTAGGGCACCCTTTAGCCCTTGACCAACCTCCAAGCTAGATTTCGCTCAATTATGAGTGTCAAATCGTGTTGGGGGGTGAACTAGAAGTGGTTGAGGGGACGACAAGATCCATAAATGCGTCGTTCATAGAAGTGTGTGGCTTTCCTCATAGACAATTGGGCATTTTCTGTGTTGAGGCATGTGTTGGCCCGTGCATGCTATGCACTGCGCGCGCACACTTCCTTTGGTGAATTTGCGCACTTTGATTTTTTGACCCAATTATATAGTTTTTTTCCTTTTGATGGACTTTAGAGTTGTAGGTGGGCTAATTGTTGTTGGCATTGATGTGTTTCTTCAACCATTGTGTGCAATGTTGCAGATGATTTTTCAGTGATGACAGATGCCCCCTGATGTGTGAGGTTAGGAGAATATGTATAGATGAAATACATCAATGTTTCTTTTGTTGAGAGTGTCATTGTAATGAAGAGTGAGGAAAGGAACTGTAAGAGCGATCCATCGGAGGGAGAGGGAAACTGTGGGACCCGAACCTTTCTCTAGGGAGAAAAAAGAAAATCTGTGTACAAACGAGGTGGGCATGCCCCATGCTCATGTTATGAAACCAAAATTTGAGACTGTAACTAAAGATGTATGTTGATGTAGATAAATGCAGCGCCCTCGGGGGCGGTTGATAATGGTAGATGACAGTTTTGAATGGTGAACGGACTTTGAAGTGAGGCAAGGATGATTGTAAGAATTGTCGATTACTCATAGGCATTGATGGCCTAACAGATTTAGAGGTCTTCGGCTGGTATGAAACAACTGCAATAGTCACATAGTAAGACCCACCGTAAAATGAGAGTTTTGTTGAAGTCGAATGTTATGGGGGTCAACAGAATCAGAGAGGAAAGAGGATTCTCTCTGTGTCATTCGAGACTCCTCATTGAAAAGGTAATGAGAGTCAATGTCGCCCTTCTGGAAACTGTGTTGATGTCGACAGGAAGGGAGATGTGACTCCAAGAAGCAAAGGGCTTCGTGAAATCCACTGACTAATAGATGATATCAGGTACTGACGAGTAAAATGAACGAAGTCAAGATGTTGTGAGACTCAAGACTGCCCTTGGTTGGGGAATTTTATAAGGATGACTGACAACAACCCTAAAATTGGATCTAGCATCAGGGGGATGACTAGATATGGGGTTAAACTATGCCAAAGGACAACAAAGTGGACAAACTCAGAGATCATGGGCATATGGATTTGGGAAACTCGTGGTTTGTGAACGATGTCGGTATGAAAAAAGGGTGGATGCCCCAACCAAAGGCGACATGGGTTGCTTTGCCAGGAAAAAGAAGGCCATTAAGGATGATGACGAAAAAGGCTATGTATATGCTGGAAACAAAGGATTTTTACAATTATCAAATAAATAAATAATAATTTGGGTTGAGTATACAAATACAGAAACGGGTGCCCCGGTGAAAGATGGATTGGCCTGTTAGGGCGCAAGTTGTGAAAGAGAACTGGTGGAGGGTGGGGGCCACATGGGTGGGTTTTTGTATTAGGTAAATGGATGGAGGACAATATGCAGATGGGCAAACTGATGGTGGATGAGATGGAGGGCTAATGATACTACGAAGATGCAATCAATAGAACCAAGATGATATGACCTGGGAGTCCATTGGGAAGGTTAGCAATATGATGAGAAGAAGTATGGGGTTCATTCTTAGAAATGGAAAATACGATCGGGACTCCCATCCCTAGGGGGTGAAATCAGCATGAGTGTCGAGTTGGCAAGGGGAACAATGAATGGGACAACTCATGTGGGGGAGACTACTACCAATTGACAGTACCCAAATGTGGCAGAGGTAAAGACACTGTAGAGCCGGATGTAAGGACCCTAAAGGTAAATGTCAGAGGGTGTGACTGGGATATGCAATTGATTTACAGAGGGAATAATTACATGTCAGTGTTGAACATATACTTGAAGGGGTTGTAAGCTTGCGAAACAAGTACCTACACACATGAAAACCAAATACCCGAAGTGAACAATATCTGATGACAAAGAACATATAACAACTATTTGATAAAATTGAACATGAGCATGCATACCTGAATGTGACGTGAGAAAAATGCTCCTCCGGGGCCAAGTGCAGATGGTCACCTAGGGAATGTGAATGTGTAGATGGTGGGACCAGGATCCCGTGGCTGAGAACAGATCGAAAAATGGGGGCTCTGGGCTCCTGTAACAGAGTGTGAAAGTTGGGAAAAAGGGACTATATATGGCTGGTGGGCCCACAATGCCACCTCATTTATACCTGTCACTGTTGTTCAGCTGACGAGATAGTTGTGAGGAGATTTCAAGATTGTGAGAGCGTGAGGCTACTAATCCGGGAGTGGCAAGAGAAAGGTTCGTGGTCCTATCATCCTGCATTTTTTGAAATTCATAGTTTGTAGGTAGGGGTTGTACGAAGGGTCGTACAGGGGATTTTAAGGGTAGGGGCCCACTAGTGTGCATAAAAAGGAGGAATACCCACTCATATGTGTGTAGGTATAACCCAATTTCCCACACATAATGTGCAGTTGTGTTTGACACGGCCGCACATGTGGGCACGAGGTTTAGGAAAACAGGCGTGCATGAGATGCGCACATGTCTAACTGACAATTGTGCACTCATGTGCGGTTGTTTCTCAGATAGTTGCGCATTAGTGCGCAACTGTGTAAAGAACAGGTGCACACATGTGCGCACTTGTCTGGGTGAAAGTCGCGCACTGTGGGAAAGGCTAAGGGTTTGTAATTGTTGATATTTTATGTTGTTTGTTGGATGATGAGACCAATCAAATGTTTATGTGTGGATGCAGGTGATCAACAATGTATATAACACCGTGTCGGTCCACTAGAGAGAGTGTGGTTGGGACTGGTTATGGGAGGCAGTGAGAGAGCAGTCGGGCATGCATAGACACTTGACAGCCTGTGGGTTGCTCAAGTTCTTCGACTGCCCCCTGATATAATCGTAGGAGTTCCTGATACAGTATATGATCGGGATGTGGAGCACTGATATGTAATGCTTCATAGTTATAGGGGAGAAACTAACATTCTCTGCAATAGAGGATCTATATTTCTTGACAGGGCTCCCATTCCATGGGATGGCCCTGCCTGTTGAGCCCCATCTGCCTGGGGATGATCAGGTGGAGACCATGGCAACTCGCCATTGTACTGGGTTGAACCCTATGTCGGGTTCAGTCGTCTGTATCGAGGCCATTACTGACCTCCTTAATGAGTGTATTGTGGCGATGGTGGTGAGGATCTACGGATCTTTGGCTACTCAACAGATCATTGGTGATCAACTGAGGGTTGTGGAGCAGGTCCTAGATGGGGACCTATTTGCATGGGGTGTGCTTATGCACACCAAGATGATGGGGCAGTTGAACCAGTGTCGGCGAGCCGACTCCGGTGATTTCGCTTTTGGGTCTGTTCTGGTGGCCTGGTTTTTAGAGAGGGTGCCTCTGTTGCGCCCGAGGATCCTGCTAGAGCCCACTGGGCGACGAGAGCCGCGACTGATGCGGTGGGCCCACGTGTTGGCCCGACATGGAGGCGGGGAGGGTGGCCATGGTGGCTCGAGTGTGGTACCAAATGCCACGGGTTATTCTAAGGTATCCATACACAGGTATGGACTACCTCCATGATCCAAACATGGTGCTGCCTCCTGGGGAGGACTAGGACCAACGAGATATGTGTTATAGTTTTATGTTTTGTGATTTTGATAGATAACATTGATTATATATGTATATGGATGCTGACACTATATCTGGTGTTGTTTTCCAGATGTGGGACCCCGAGGACGAGAGGTAGAGGTCGTCGGGGAGTCGGCTCGCCAAGGGCTGGCTCAACAGGCGTTGGTAAAGCCGAGGGTTGGATAAAGGCGGTAGCGAGATGATGTTGGTGCTGGATCGGCAAGAGAGCCGCAGGGAGATATCGGGATGATGTTGGAGGATCTGCGTCGACGTTTCGAGCGGGTTCTACAGGGTATTCCTGAGGGCATGTGGGCCCACATCCAGGATGAGGAG
>JZKD02S0614077.1:21157-31519 GCA_000966675.3 Picea glauca
TTGGGATAAGTGGTGTAGTGGGGTGCTCATGGAACTCCTGAGGTAATAGTTCTCTAACTGGTGGAACTTCGATGTGGGGAGTGGCCTCTGTGGGAGGAGTATTATCTCTAATATCGGTTCCATTAGAAGATACTACAGACACTTGTGTTGAAGGGTGTAGGAGAGGTGGTGCTCCATGATATGCCCCTGGCAAGGATGGGTCCTTGAAAATTATGGGACCCATGTCGATGACCAAAAAAGTATCTGAGCTAGTACAGAGAAGGGGGAGGATGTTATCAATGTTGGTGGCATGATTAGGCTCATAATGTGTAAGTTGGTCGATGGTGATGATTTTCCCATTGTGGAGGGACATCATTGTTTGAAACACAGAAGAGGTTATTGCCTTCATAGCATACATGTAGCTACGTCCGAACAAGATATTGTAATCAAGTGGGGCGTTGATAACTTCAATGTCGATGAGAATGGTTTTGCCCCCAAGTTCTACAGGGACGTTTTGGAAGAGCCCTTCAAGGGACGATGGGTGACCGTCGTAAGCTCTCAGGGTGATGGCAGATGGTATTAGCTTAGGTGAGCCAAGTTTTTTCCATACTACTTTGGACATGATGCATGTGGATGCACCTTCATCGATGATACACTGATGAACTGTGATGTTTCGGATCTTAATTGGTATATGAAAAGCTACCAGGGCTGGGAGGCATGGTTCTCTGCTATCTAGATCAAAGGTGATGAGTCTAGTATCAACTGGATTGACGACCCCCAAGCCGGAAAGAAAGGATTTTCATTGAGTTGGATAGGTTTGGAGGACCTCCAATACAGACATAGTTGCAGGAGACTGTGCTAAGTCATCGACTAGGTTGTAGTTATGGGATGCCCTAGCATGAGGGTTATGTACGTTCTGTCATAACGACATACGAGGTATATGAGGGTTTGGTTCAGTGTTAGGGCAGGGAATCATCAATGGTTGTATGGTTGTAACTGGAGCCGCTTCTGAGGTGGTTGGGGTAGATTCAGGGGAACACCATATTGGTGACCATGTGTTTGCAGAAGAATCTATTCTTCGCTGGTAAGGAGGATATTGCGATCGACTGGATTTCCAGGTTTATTGGGACCTAGGTTTTGATACTGCCCCATTTGGGGTGGAGTAGGGTGTACCTCATGTTGGGTATTCATCACACCTTAGTGTGGAATAGGGTTTTGCAAAACAATCGGAGGTGGTAGTTGCAAATACTGTTGTGGGGCCTTCTGAGGGGCAGGCGGTGTTGGAGGACGTTGTGCATTCATGGATTCTTTCATCCGTTTGCAGTCAACAATTTGCGGGCAGTGGTGTGTATAATGTCCGTACTCACCGCATATAATGTAAGGGAAGTTCGTTCTGAGGTTATTGATCTTCCCTTGTCGTGGTTGATTGTTATTGTTGCACCCTTGGGGGTTTTGGTTGCCTTGATTCTAGTTGCCCCCAGCGGGATGCTTTTGTTGGGGGTTATTTCCTCCTAGTCTCGGGTTGTTATTGTTTCATTTTTTCCCTTTCTTCTTGGCATTATATGGCAGATGGGCCAGATTTGTCATATTCAATTGTTTAAAAGTCTGAAGTTGTTGAATGGGAGAGGATTGAACAAAGTTAATTTCAGCATGTGGTTGTCCTGGTGGAGGAGCAACCGGCTGTGGATGACCAGGAAATGGAAAATATGGATTGTTTTGTGGATACGATCCATATGGCATGTAGGAAGTTGAAGCACTTCCACTACTGCTCAAGTTATATGCGGGGGTTGAGAGTGAACTCGTACTTGGTTGAGAGACCAGATGCATCATGGGTATCAGTGAGGGTCCACCCATTGGTGGAGGGGTAGCAACAAGATATGACTGTTGGTGAGTGGGAGGGGGGTAATCAGATGTCCCTCCATATGGTTGTGGATATTGAGGTGCACCATAGGTGGGTGATAGGTGGTCGTAAGGGTTGAGATGGGTAATAGAACCAATCAACCCATCCGCAGAGTGGGACATCTTGGGTTTGTCCTGGCCGAATGGTATGGGTTAGGGTGCATCAGGAAATACTGTGTATAAGTAACCTGATTGAGCATAGATGAGGTCAAATTGTTGGGCCTTGTTGATGGCATCCTCTTCTGACCAAGGAAAATTGGATGCTACATCATTGGAAATAACAAAGACAAGTGATTTAAGAAACCAGACAAGACATTGTTCTTTGGTAGTTTCCGCTTTACACAAACTACGTCGTCGATGTCATTCATGGATGTGATCAACTATATGGATATCAATGGTTTGTTTGAACTCGGAGATGAGTTCTAAGCCGGTATCATGACGAACTGGTAGTTGGAAAAGGGACAAAAAGGCCTTGGCCAATGATTTAAGGGTCACATGTGACCCTGATTTTTCGTCTACATACCATTTGGTTGATGAACCTGTGAGAGTTATTTGAAAAAACCTCAAGCAGATGGAATCATCCATGATGTTGTTTGAAGAGCACCATAAGTGAAATGTCATAACATGGTTGGCGAGATCTTCGCCTGCTTTTCCTTCAAACTTCAAAATATTTGAAGGTATTTGGTAGGCATATTGGGCCATGTGGGGTCATGTAAAATGGGATCATTCGTGAGTTTGGTTAAATCAAGAATGTTGAGGGATGCCAAGTATGGCATAGGGAGATTTGGTGGAGGATTAGTTCTAGCCATTGTGTGAGTAGGTAATGGACCTGTCCCTTGAGATGGATTTGGTGGGGTTGTACTTCTCCCTTGAGAAGAAGTTTGACCCCCACCTCCTTGTGAAGGAGAACTAATGGATGGATGGCCTTGGGAGTTCGACCCAAGAAAAGTGGAACCAAGCAAAGCTGATCCAAAAATTGTAGCACTCACGAGGGTGTGAGATGGTTGAGCCGGTGAGTTGGCAAGACTAGGGACTTCTCCTAGAATAGGAGGGAGATTATGCAAGCATCTGGAACAATGAGGATTATGTGGTTCCCCTATGGTTTCCAACTAGCAAAGTGAATGTGTGCCAATGCTGACAAGAGAGAAATAAATTAACAAGAGCTTTGTATATTTTTTACCTTCACCAATTAGTATAACTCACAATTTCATGTAATCAAATGAACATCATACTTAAATCAATTGTAAATAAACAAGCATGTGGATAGGTGGATTTTGTTTGTGTGGGGGAACAATAAAAACAAATGTTCATGTCCTAAAAGACATTTCGTCCTTCCTCTCAATTAGCACTGGGACTTCCAATAACACTCAACAGTGGGGTCTGAAGCCACCAAAAGAGGAACTAGTGAAGGTTGAAATAATCAATTATAATGAGGGGTAGAGGGTGCATGTCCTGAAAGAGATGGCGATATTTCTCAATAGCCACACAAAATATGATCAAGGTGCGATTACAGCCCACAATCGTCACCTAGGTGGATATCCTAAGTTTTGGCCACTAAGTACCTTGGTCAAAGTGAAACATTTAGATTTTCGGCCTCAGAAATGGGTCACGGGATGGATGCCCTCAGAAGAGTTGGGTGACTCAAGGAGATATACGCAAAACAACCGGACCTCGGCCTTCGACCCTTCAGGGGTATATCCTTGTCTTATGGTGTAGGAACACTTGACTTGGAGGATTTGAAAGTTCCCTATTACTCAACTTCTATTGTTTGAAAATGTGAGAACTTGATAATGGGGGATTATTTGGATGCCTACCCCCGAGATCCTACCTAGGCTAAAAAAATAATTTTGGCACCCCATGTGGAGGAAGATTTAGTGTGTTATTAGAAAAAATATAGATGTGGTGGGCTGAGAGATTGGGGTCATGGACCAACCTTGTTTAAATTAATTGGGTGTGGACAATTTCCAAAGAAGTAGTCGGATCTTTCAGAATTCCTTTGGAGAAAACCTACTTCAAACTCCACTATTCTAATAGAAATTATGTGTGTGAGGAGTGACTTTTGTGTGCAAGAAAGTGACAAGTGTGCAAAGATTTTAATAAGTTAAGTGTGAGATTGCAACATATGGAATTCCTATGGTCCTTACAAATCTTCTTTACCTAGCTTCCTATGTGTCTTTGGTACAACCTTGCGGAATATTTAAAGCCCTAAAGAACTAGCAATGTGGACATATGGGTCCTTACAAATCCTTTAAACTCCCTAAAATGTTGTCTATACTAAGAAAGCTTTGAAACTATCCTAGAATTGTAGACATGTGGGCATGTATGGGCCCATTACTTTGATCTTTAAACTTCCTTAGATTGTGATCTAAATTAAGAAATCATTTAGAAACTATCCTAAGTTTTCAAACATGTGGGCATGTATGGGCCCTTACAAATCTTTAAGATGATTTCAAAAACTAAGAGGAACCCTAGGGGGGCTTTGTCCTCTCCTAAAGATTTTTTAAGGGAGATGAAATGTCCTTTTAACCACCTTTATGATTCTTGATATCACACTAAGGTGCGAGGGAAGAACATACTTGAGGGTCAAAATTAACTTCTAGTCCCAATTTAAGTGATTTGTGTATGAAAGCAATAACTTCAACTTAAAATTTTACAAGCCAAATGAGCCATCCATGTGGCAACAAAGCAAAAGAGGAAAATAGTGATTCTTTTTACCCCCTAAGTGACTATGTTAGCTAACCTTTCTTATGAGAAAGGACTCTAAGTGGAGTGTAGTTTCCTTATAAAGTGCATGAAAATAAAAATCTGAAGGCTAGGGGCCCTCAAACCATTCATAAAAACCCTTACAATTTTGAAAAATCAGACTTATGCGCGGGTTACAGTTCTGGCAGGCATGCAAAGAGCGCACAATGCGCAGAGTAATGAAGCCTGTTTCGCACACAGTGCGTAGAGTGCACATTTGTGGGCCTGAAAAGCCGCGCACTTCCTGTCACGCATCGAGGGAGAAATTTCCAAGTGAAATACTCCTTCCTCAACTCTGAATTTTGACTTTGGCAGGTTGGGCTAGGCCTATTTTGGTACCTGCAAGGCAAAATAATCAAAATGAAGTGCTCTCAAGGCTCAAATAGGGAGGAATTTGATATCGATCCCCAGTATGGTTGCCAATCTGTTGTGTTGGTTTTGTCACTTGGGTGAGCAAAACAACAAAACCTGCATGTTTGATAAGCCTGCTAAACAAGACAGAAGTTTGTGAGTGGGTTAGACAAACAAACACATATGAAAACAAAGAAAAAAAACTAAAAACAACTAAGAAATAAATGTTAGAAAGCTTGAGAAACTTAGAGCCATGAAAATCAAACAATGACCAACATATTGCTACCAATGGATCAATATATTAGTAAGCAAAACACCGTAGAGAAAGGCAGGAACTTATGAGTCCCCTCTTCCTCCTTGGGAGGGCTCTTGAGTTCCCTAATTGAGAGCTCTTCTCTCCTTACAAAGGAAGAAATGACAAATGGTGAAGAAAAACAATGCTTATTCCCTCAAGAGGTGAGTGGAATAGCATATTGCAATGGTTCTTGAAGGCTTCAAAGAGAAAAGAGGATTCTCAAAGAAGAATTCTTGCAACATATCAATACTTTGAAGATATTGGTTTCTTAGCACACCCATGGCTCTTATTTATAACATCCATTCATAGCAAAATGTAATTGGTTGATAGTGTGAACAAGGGGCCTTTTAGGGCACCCTCTAGTCCCTGACCAGCCTCCAAGCTAGATTTCGCTCAGATATGAGTGTCAAATCATGTTGGGGGTCGGACTAGAAGTGATTGAGGGGCCGACAAGATCCATAAATGCGTCATTCATAGAAGTGCACAATTTTTCTCATAGACAGTCGCACATTTTGCACATAGTGTGTGTTGAGGCCTGTGTTGGCCCGCGCATGCTGCACACTGTGCGTGCACTTCCTTTGATGAATTTGTGCACTTTGATTTTTTGACCCAATTATATAGTTTTTTCCGTTTGATGGACTTTAGAGTTGTTGGTGGACTAATTGTTGTTGGCATTGATGTGTTTCTTTAACCATTGTGTGCAATGTGGCAGACAATTTTTGAGTGATAATACCAAGGTACTAGTACAATCCTACGAAATTTGAACAGATGTGTTAGAGTCGAAAACCAAAGGAACCATTTAGTTAGGGATCAATGATGGAAATCCAATATTTAATACAAGGTAGAACACCAAAGGAAAAGTGAAAACCAATGCATTAAGCTTCTAGATCTAACCCCCAAAGCAAGAAGTGTTTGTGGTTGATAAGGGTGACCTATTGGAAGAAGGAAAATGGTAAGTGCCTTCAACCAACATGAGGTAAAGAGAGCATAAATGTATGATTCAAATTTGGAGATTCAAACTTGGACTTGACTCAAAGGGACGGCCAAACAAAGAGAGGTGACATGGGCTTCCCTTGATGTGGACCATAGATGAACACTACCATGGGAAACAACCACAACACAAGGATTATGGAAGGAGGACTCAACCAATGTCTAAATGGGGACACTAAGGAGAGGAAGTCTTAAGAAGCAAGTGGAGCCAACAAAACTTAGTTTTTACAGGCCAATAAGATAGGAACAACTCAAGGACCATGATGACCTAGTAGATGGACATAAGTGGGTGACTCAATGCAAATTATCTAATCAAGGGTAATGTTAATGGCTTCCCAAACACATGAAGATGTTATGCATTTAAAAAAAAAATTATGGATGTAAATTTAATAAAAAAAAATCAATTTATTTCTCCCTTATTTGGTTTTTTGAATTTTTTTTTTTGAATCTTCATATTTTTTGAAATAATGTAAGGATATGCAATGGTATGAAGAGGAGATGGGTGTCATATTCCAACAAGTGGATCCCAAGTGTGTGTGGGGAACATTGTGGTAAAAGTAAGCATAACAACATGTAGAATTCAAAAGAATGAGTAGCTTGGCACATGTCCCCTCTCGAGTGGCGACAGTGGAGCCTCGTGACTTGGTAGAGGTAAGTATATGGAGTAAGTAGTGTAACATGAAACATGACAACTGGCATAAAATAAAAGTTGGGATCTCTATGGGTTAGAGTTCATAAATTGATAAGAGTGAAGAATGATGCTTGAAATGCAATCTTAGACTACCAGGGCTCTTATTCCTATGAGGAAGAAGTGAGATGGGTGCCAATTGCCAATGGTACTAAACTAGGGCACCCATCATTTAAAACTTATGTTGTAGGACAAGTGCAATGATAGAGGAAGTAGAATGGGATATAGAACTAACACTCGATAGGGTCAACCCTAAGGCATGTGAGGGTGGCATAAGGTTCAATGCAATGTTGTAGCATGGGAAAACCTACACCTACATGCCAGTTTGATAGTTATACATATATGGATACATCGAGCTAAAAGGACTAGTTCCCGAAGAAAAAATGAGGTCTTATTCAAAACCCCACATCCAAGAAACAACAATGACCATTCAAAAGAGCACAACAAATTGGGAAGCAAGTGATGCAACCGATGCTATGATTAGAGACACTCTTGCTACAGGAACCAAATTTGTTTTTGCAATTTTGTGGTATTTAGATAGTTTATAGAAAAGAACAAAATGTATATATGTGCCTATCATTCATTGACATTGATGTTTTAAATTTCAATCTAGGATTTGATTTTCCAAAAGATCAACATAAATATTTTGACTTTTAGGGACATGACTGAAAATGTTGAAATCAAATTGTTTGGTAAGAAGCCTAACACATAAGAAGTTCTTGAGAAGATGGGAGTAATGTATAGTATAAAAGTTGTTCAACTATGCAACCAAGAGTTGGGAAGAAATCACATACTCAGATTCCTTCCCTGGCCATTTGGACACTCCATACTAAATTCTTTCCTTTATTAACTAGTTATTGAGTTAAATTTGTAACTCTAATCAATAATACCTCTTCAAATTCATATGCACAAGCAATACATCAACAAACTAGCAATGCATAAATCAAATTCATACCTTGTCCATCAAATTCAAGGCACCAAACATCATATTGCAAATAGAAAGCATTCCAAACAGAGGTAGGTATGAATGCTTATTGTAAATGAATGCATGTCCACCAAATCGGTTGCTAAGGAGTGATTTTCCACCTAGCTATAGGAAAAAACTATGGATTCCACCCCCAATCTAGGCCATGATACCACTAGGGTGAAGGAAACAGGCCAATGACTCTCTGAGGTCACTTACCCAATCGAATTACTCTTAGAATAAGCCAAATTATTCACCACATAACACTCCATATAACCATCTAGCTAGCCCAACCATGGTTACTTCCTTCCACTACCCCACACAACACAAGCCAGATATTTCCCTTCTCTGCTAAAAAATCCCTCGAGAATTTTGTTCCCTCTACTACTCTTTAGTGTGTGAAAAAGGAGTCAAATCTATTATCACCTAGCAAAATTTTACTTGGCTTTTGAGCACTCAATGAGCAACAATCTACAAGAAAAATGATGGTTTCCTAAATAAACCAACATCTATAATCCTCTACAATCATATATTTCTCTTCTCAAGTCCACCATCTTCTCTTCCATGACTTGTTTTCATCATTTGTAGGTCCAAATACCAATTTCAAATATGATAATGTAGTTCCCAAAGTTTCAATGGATCTATTGGCCTGAGAGGATATGGTTTGAATGGTGAGAAGAATGGTAACAATGGTAAAGGTAATGAGAGAATGAGCCAATTTGAGTTTGCACGAGGAAGGAGAGTGTGCAAGAATAAATAAGGTATGAATCCCTATGAGGATGGAACCTCTTACACTCCTCCCTCTTATTGTACTCAACCCCCGTGCTCTCATAACTATGGAAAGTGGACTTCCAACCAACCACCATATGCATTCAATGATTGGTGGTTGGGGGTTAATAAGACAAATTGTAATAAGGAAAAATGTAAAGTTAGGAAACTTTGGCAATGTGGAATATTTATCACCCTTGGACCCCCTTTCCTCTTCCCCTTTAATGGTATTGTGGTCCCCTTGTTGCTTCTTCAAGCAACCTTTTAGTGAATATTATAGTATTACATGTTTCCTATTTACTCATGCTTTTACATAAACATAAGAACACCATGGAAAATATAACAACCATACCATAACCCTAGCCCACCATGGGGCTCACACGCATTCACTAGTTGGGCTTTGGCCTTGAGCTCCACATTAGGAATATTTATAATGTAATTACATTATTTACACATGGGGTCATTTGACTTAGCTCCTATTTCTTGAGTCCCATGATATATCATCATTATGCAAATAATACATTATTTAATGTATCATAATTCAAGTGTCAAAACCAAGATATCATATTCTCCTCCCCCTTGTAATAACACCATACTCGGTGTTCATTTTCTTTTCACAATGAAACCTTGTTTTTTTTTCTTAAACCACGTTTGCAATGTTATCCCCTTCATTGCAAACTTGTATTTATTAACTATATTGGACACAATGTTTTTTCAATTCCTTTCATTCTATTGGAGTACCTCCAAGGCCTTGGCATTCCATCATATACTTATAGTAATCATCATAGGAAAAGTATCCAATCCATCCAAATTTCAAATTTATGACTCAAGCATATATATTCATAACACAAGATAAAGTATGCAATTCAACACAATGCTTCTCTATGTACATATATATTTGCTCCACAAGGTTACCACTAATCCATAAATGGTAGGCATAAGGCTTGTTCATCTCACCAACACATATACTAAAATGTAGAATTTAATTGGTATATTTTTGCTTGTTATTCCACTATATTAAATGATTGTAATCATAACTTATAGACTAAATTTAAATGCATAAACAAGTATTAAGTAAACAATCATCCACACAATAATAATGCAGATATACCCTAGAAAGTTGGTCTTGGAAAAATTATAAAGTAATGGATCCTTGGCTCTTTTAGCAACAAGAGGAAATTACATGTATGATAAGAAATTGTTTTTACTCTCTTAATAGGATATTTTGGAGTGTTACTATTTCTCTGAAATGCAAATTTTTACAAGCTTTGGTACACCATTTTAATGTTGTGGATGAGGCCTTTATATGTCTTAATCATCCTCTCAGTCTTCTACAACAACTCAAACTTGAATTTGGTTTTCTTCCTCTTCTCTGCAAAATATATACTCAATGCTAGAAATAGTTTATGTTCCCTTTGCCATAGACACATATCTCATGCTTTCACCCATTTGGTCTTGGAACATTCTAACACTATTAGATACCTCTTCTATCTCAAATCCAAGTCATTATCCTCATTGTTGTGTTATGCAACATTGGGTCTTCTTCAACAATGCTCTTGAGTAGCTTCAACATCAAATTCTTTAACAAATTCCTCATCCTTTGTCTTCTATAATAAAACCTTTAGTACGAAGGTCAAGGGACATAGGGAAAGTAAATAGTGTCCACGATTCTCTTGTTGGAATACT
>JZKD02S0614077.1:31551-47880 GCA_000966675.3 Picea glauca
ATTAGTACTTTTAGTCACAAAATATAAAACCTCCAATAGCATTCAATATATCATCAACAACATAATTCAATGCATAAACACAAGATAAACATAATACACCCGAATTTTACGTGGAAACTTAATGCGGGAGAAAACCACATAATGTTTTTCTTATTTATCAAATAGTACATTCATTGGAAGCACCAACTTCCTATTTCTCTAACTGCAACTGGAAGGAGTCTTCAACCCCCTTTTTATAGGCTACAACCTTAAGGAAGCTCCAACTCCCTAATTTACTGACTCCATCCGAAAGGAGGCTACAACCCCCTTTCCTTGCCTCGTCCAACCGCCCTGAAATATAAATGTAGACCAATCTATCACTACCTCTATTGTTGTAACTGATAACCTGTTGTTGTTGTTGTTGTTGTTTCTGATACATCTATTGTTGTTGATGTTTATGATACTTCTGTTGTTGTTATTGTTGTTTATGATACTTTTGTTGTTGTTGTTGTTGTTTATGATACTTTTGTTGATGCTACTGATTTCGATATCTCATCAATACTGCAACCACACATACCTCATACCAATATCCACAAGAGAGTTCTCCAAATCAAATGCTTACGAATCATTAAGACATATATGTTCTTGCTTTCTTCATAATACACACCCTAACACTCATAGGAAGACATACCTTCAACCTGTAGCTGACTTGAGTTTTAGATCATTGATCTTCAATAACGTTTCTTCACAAGTCCTCGCTTTTCCCCACTGTAGGTCACGGATGTCCGCACTTTTCCTCCTGAAACTTGCGGATTTACACAAAGAACCTGGATCTCTGACCTTTTCTCCGTATGCTCGCCTCCTACAAACTTCTTCCTTCACTGGACTTCACTAACTTCGACTCACTGCCTCATATATGCCAATTAGTATTCACATAAATAATCTCCAATTGAATCTTCTCTGTGTTTTAATAAGGATCTCATGATGACATGCAACTTGTTAACTTTTGTTTACAAATACTTTAACATGAAACTGTAATGCAACTTGTTAACTTCTATTTACAACTACTTTACCTTGACATGCAACTTGTTAACTTCTTGTTCAAGGGTTGACATCAATGACAACCAATCTATCAACAATTCAATGACAACTAATCTTTCAACAACTAATGTTTCAACAATTAATCTTTCAACAATCTCCCCCTTTGGCATTAATGGCAACACTTAGACACAACACTTATGCTCATGTTGGATCCCCTTGTCTTCATGCCTCTTCTCTTCACTTTCATGCCTATGTTTTTCTCTCCCCCTTTGACATCAATGGAAAATGATGACTTCTCCTTGGGGATGCTCCCCTTGTCAGTAAGCCTTTGATCTCTACCGATGTTTCTCTTCATGGTGCTTCCTCGTGTAAATCTATGATAAAAAACATTCAAGTCTTTCATGTTTACTGTTGCTCCCCCCCTATCGTATTGTGCCAACTGCCATGTATATCACTATGGGGCTAAAACTACTCCTATTTTATGTCAAAGATACTCAAAAGGCTCCCTCGGAAGAGGTTTGGTGAATATATATGCAATGTGTTCTTTTTTCCCAATGTACTCTACCTTGATGATCTTCTTGGTAACATGTTCCCATAGAAAGTGAAATTTTATCGGATTGTGTTTCGTCATGGAATGCATCATTGGATTCTTAGATATACTTATTGCACTGGTATTATCACAAAATATTGGAATAGGCTCGTCGTATTCCACTTGTATGTCCTGCAAAGTTTGTTTCATCCAGAGAACATGTGTACAACATGTTGTTGTTGTAATATACGTTGCTTCTGTTGTGGACAACAATACTGAAGATTGTTTCTTGTTCAACTGGGATACTAGAAAATCACCCAAGTAGAAGGTTTCTCCACTTGTACTTCTTTTATCATCAACACTTCCTGCCCAATCTACATCTGTGTATGCAACTAGAGATAGATCATTCCCTTTTAGATACCATAATCCATAGTCTTATGCTTCTTTGAGATATATAAATATTCTCTTTACTTCCATAACATGTGTTTCCTTCGGTGTTGCTTGAAATCTTGCAACTTGTCCAATTGCTTGCATCACATCTGGTCTCAATGTTGTCACATAGAGTAAACTGCCAATCATCAATTTGTAGAGTCTCTGATCTGCATCCTTGGATTTATCATCTTTGCTCAATTTGCAACTAGTCTGCATGGGAGTACTTACGGGCTTGCAATATACCATTCCAAACTTCTTTAACATTTATTTTATATACTTGGTCTGAGAGATGAAAATACCTTTATCTTGTTGACATATGCAGAGTCCCAAAAAGAAAGACAACTCACCAAGTAATGACATTTCGAATTCATTCTACATGTCTGTAGCAAATTTATGACTCATCCTGACATCATCACTTCCAAAAATAATGTCATCAACATAAACTTCAATTATCAATATACTACCTTGATTTACCTTTATGTAGATATTGTTGTCTGCATTTCCTTTGTTGAAACCTTGATGTTGTAGATACCTGTCCAATCTTGAATACCATGCTCTAGGGGCTTGTTTGAGTCCATATAGTGCCTTCTTCAATATGCAAACATAATCTTCCTTTTCTGACAGTAGAAACCCTTCTAGTTGTTCGATGTAGACTTCTTCTTCTAGTTCTTTGTTTAGGAAGACTGATTTTACATCCATCTGATATACTTTGTTTTTCTTATAACATGCATAAGCCAAGATCATTCTGACTGCTTCCATGCTGGCAACTAGGGAAAAAGTTTCTTGAAAATCTATTCCTTCAACTTGAGCATATCCCTTGCATACTAACCTTGCTTTATTCCTGGTTACCTGTCCATCCTCATTCAACTTGTTTTTGAATATCCATTTTGTGCCAATCATGTTCTTATTCTTAGGCCTTGGAACAAGTTCCCATGTTTCATTCTTTTCTATCTGATCTGGTTCTTCTTCCATAGCTTTGATCCATTGTTCATCTGTGTTGGCTTCTTCAAAACTGTTGGGTTCAACTGTGGACAACCATCCTAGATGTCTTTGTTTTGGTGAGCATAATTTTCTTCGAGTTTCAACTCCTGCATCTTTATTCCCAGTGATCTGTTCTGGTGGATGATTTTTCTGCACTCGCCGGCTAAGAGTTTTGGGAGATATCTGAAGATTTTGTTGGTCATCTTCCTCTTGCTCTGCTTCTAACTGCTCTTCTTCTTCTTCTTCTGTTTCTGCTTCTTCTACTTCTTTCAAATCCTCTTCTCCTTCCTGCTTTGTCGAGTCTTTGCTTTCTTCTTTGAGCTTTCGTACAATTGTCTCGTCAATATATACATTGATGCTTTCCACTATTCTGTTGAGTCTTAGATTGAAACACTTGTATTCTTTTCTCTTGCTTGAGTACTCGACAAATATGTCTTTGTCAACTCGAGAGTCAATTTTTCCAATCCCGTTGTCTTCTCTTTTGATATAGCACTTGCTTCCAAATACTCTAAAATGTTTCACATTTGTCGATCTTCCTTTCCATAGCTCGTAGGGAGTCTTATCACTATTACTTATGAGCATTCCACTATTTAGGAGATATGAATTGTTGTTTGTATTTCCTACGCCCAAAATATGTCACCCAACTTGGAATCTTTAAACATGGTTCTGTCCATTTCCTACACTGTCCTATTCTTTCTTTCAGTGACTTCGTTTTGTTGAGGTGTCCCGACTACTAAGAATTTCCTTTTTATTCCATGTCCGCTACAAAAATCCATGAATTATTTCAATGTAAACTCTCCACCATTTTTTGATCTCAAACATTTGATTTTCAAGTCTGTCTCTGTTTCAACCATCTCTTTGTATATATTGAAGTGTTCGAATGTCTCTGACTTCTTGAGAAAGCAAACTACATTCATTCTTGTGTAGTCATTAATCAGTAACATGAAGTATTGTTCACCATTTAATCCCTTTGTTCTCATTGGTCTACATAGATCGGTATGTACAATCTCCAATGGTTTTTTCGTTGAGTACTCATTTGATTTGAACTTGGTCCTAGTCTATTTTACTTGTAGACAATGCTTACATAAAGTATTCTCTTGCTTTGAAATTTCAGGCATTTATTTCACTGCTTCCTTTCTGTTGATTTTGACAAGATTGTCAAAGTCCATGTGACCCATTCTTTTGTGCCAAAGGCAACTTTCATTTTCCTTCCCTAAGCAACAACTTTCTTTTCCAATTTCATTTAAAACATATATGTTGTTTGAAGTCCTTATTGTTGTCACCACTAACTTGCCTAATCCCTCTTTCCTAATTTTGCATTTCTCTAAGTCGAACTGACGTGTGTGTCCTTGATTGCACATTTGGCTTACACTCAATAGATTGTGTTTCATATCTTCCACTAGTAAAACATTTTCTGCCATGGCATGTTTTCTTCCAAGCTTAACTATGCATCTACCTATAATTTTAGTTGAATGATTATTACCAAATGAAACTGATCCATCTCTTTCTTTCTTCATGCTGATATTTTGATGTAACTATGAAAGATATTCTTTTGTATTTGTATTGGTCAAACCTCGAGAAGGTTATTGTAATCTTATTGTATAAATCAACTCAAAATGAACTATTATTTTATTGTTATCCTTATTGTAAAATTCAAAACGACCCCTCTTAGGGTTGCGTCTTTTCAGGAGTCAAGTTATGTGTATAAATAGAGGTCGAGTTCCTCTCATTTGTATACACACACAACTTGCCTTCTCTTGTGTATTTGGAGCATACCAAAGGAGGTATAGTGCATGAGGTCTTGGTTTCTTGGTCTTTGGTATCTTGGTCTTGGTCTATTTGTGGAGAGCTATAAAGTGACATTGTACTGGTTGAAGGAATCTATACTAAAGAATTGGTTGTTGGGTTTTCTCCCCCACGAGGGTTTCCCGGTATATATCTTTTGTTCTGTGATTGTTTATCTTTCAGTGATCTTATTACATGCAATTGTTAATGAATGATAAAGAATATAACTGTAACTTCTAAAATTATAACATGTTATCTGAGAAGTCTTAAATAAAATACAGTTCACAGATCTAGAAGACAAAAGGATCCATTTTTCTTGATAGGAGTGGTTTTCAGACAAGAAAAGACCACCAACAAGTGCACCTTAGTGGAGCGCATATTTTCCCCGGATCAGATCTTCAAAATCCAGAATTTGTGATTTAGGGGTAGGATGACTATCAGAACCACGATTGATGAGAAGTTGGAGGGAGCTGAAAACTTCAGAGCCTAGAGGTACAATCTATCCCTCCTCCTAGAAGAACATGATCTAGAGAAGTTCACTAAAGAAGAGGTTTCAGAACCAGAGGGAGATGAGGCTAAAGCAAAGCATAAGAAGGATATGGTCAAAGCAAAGAGGATTATTGCAGACTCCATCAAGGACCATCTTATTCATCACATATCTTCATTATCCACTCCAAAATAAATGATGGATTCCTTAACCCGACTATTTGAAGGAAACAACATCAACCAAAGAATGACCTTGAGAACTCAGTTAAAGAACATGAGGATGAAAAATTCAGAAACCATCCACTCTTACTTCTCAAGAGTGAACTAGATCAAGGAGTAGATAGAAGCCATTGGTGATACAATGGATGGAGAAGAAATGTTGATGACCACCTTGAATGGCCTCCCAAGGTCATGGGATGCATTTATTCAAGGGATATGCTCAAGAAGGAAGCTACCCAAGTTCAGTAGGCTATGGGAAGATTGCAACCAAGAAGAAACACTGACGACAACAAGAGAAGAGAAGATGACAGATGATGATCAATCCCTAGCCGCCCACACCAGGAAAGGAAAGAGTAAGAAAGAACCCTCTTCACCCAAGAAGTTTTAGAAGGGCCGAAGAAATAACCCAAATGCCAGATGTTTCTGTTGTTAGAAAATGGGACACATTGCTAGGAATTGTTCCCTCGTTCAGATACCAAGGGAAAAGAAATGAGTTAAAAGGCATCATGCTCATATAGTTGAAGATAACAAGCCACCCAAGAAGGTTGCAAAGGAAGATGAATCAAGTGATGAGGAGTATGTTCTTATCTCATCCCTTACATGAACTATCACTCATGGAAGTGACATTTGGCTAGTGGACAATGGTTCTTCCAAGCACATCATAGGTTATAAAGACTCCTTGTCTAACCTTACTCATAAGGATTAACCACATAAGGTGAAATTGGGAGATGACTATCAATATCCGATCAAAGGAGTAGGAGAAGCCTCCTACAAGTTAGACTCATGAAAGCCAATGAAGATAAAGGAAGTTCTCTGTGTTCTTAGATTGAACAAGAACCTTCTCTCGATTTAAGGATTGGATGAGAAGGGTTACAAAGTTGCATTTGTTGATGGACAATTTCTTATGTGGCCTAGAGGGAATACTTTTGATGATGTTGTGGTGATTGGATTTCAAGAGGGAGGAATCTACAAATTGAAAGGGTGATCAGATTCAACATTAATTCATGACATTGTGAATCCCAGTGAATTATGGCATATGATATTTGATCACCTACATTACAAGGTCCTACCGAGTGTGAGCAAGATGGTGATGAGACTACTAGAGATCCAGGCAAAACTAGATGACGTGTATAAAGGTTGCGCATAAGGAAAGAACATGAAGCACTCCTCTCCCAGTAGCGATAACAGAGCCAAAAGAGTATTGGGCATTGTGCACTCGGATGTGTGTGGACCGATGTCAACAACTTCACTAAGCGGGTATGTATATTATGTGTCTTTTATCGATGATTACTCACGTAAAACTTGGATCTTTTTGTTGAAGGCAAAGAATGGAGTGTTTGGCAAATTCAAAGAATTTAAGGAACTGGTAGAAAACCTGATAGAGTAGAAGATAAATACCTTGCGATCAGATAATGGAGGAGAATTCACTTCAGAGGAATTCAAAGAATATTGCAAGGAAGATGGGATTAAGAGGGAGCTTTCTACTCCCTACAATCCCGAACATAATGGAGTTGTAGAAAGGAAGAATCAAACGATCATGGAAGCACTGAAGGATACGATCCATGATCAAGATCTACCTATGCATTTGTGGGCAGAAGCAACAAAGACTGTATTGTACATGCAGAACATAAGTCCCCACAAAGTACTTGAAAACAAGACACTAGAGGATATTTTTTCAGGAGAGAAGTCGGATTTTAGCCATCTAAGGATATTTAGCTGCCCTGTATTTGTGTATGTCCCCAAGGAAAAGAGGACAAAATTGGATCCATCCAGAAAGAATGGCATATTTGTTGGTTACAGTGACACATCGAAGGCATACAAGATATATATTCCCGGTCACCGGAAAGTTGAGATTAGTCGAGATGTCACCTTCAATGAGAGTGAAACTTTCAACAAATCAAAACATGATTGTGCAAAAGAGGTTCATGAAGAGAAGAATGAAGTTACTAGAGTTCCAGAGGCAGAAGCAGTTGAACCAGAGGAAGTGATTCATGAGGATAATGACATGGAAGAACCTCAAAGACCATCAGAGATGCCTTTTCGCAAGAGAAGACTAGCTTGGGCACACGAGCTCATTAGAGTTGTATAAAGATATGGTGCCCCATAAAAATATCTCAGGGAAATTAAGAAGCTGAAACCGTATTCTAGCTATATGGAATGCTTGTATGATATCATGGATGCATAACTACCCAGTTATGAAGAGGTTGCAAAAAAGAGGGTATGGAAGGATGCCATGGGGGAGGAATATCAATCCATAGTAAAGAATGATGTTTGGGATGTGGTCCCTAGATTGAAGGAGAAATCAATAGTAAGTTCAAAATGGATCTATAAAAAAAAACATGCAGCTGATGGCAGTATTGAAAAGTATAAGGCTATATTTGTGGCTCGAGGATTCTCTCAGAAGGAGGGCATTGACTATGAGGAGAAAATTTCTCCCGTGGAAAGATATACCTCGATTAGGACTATACTTTCGTTGGTCACAATAATGAAATGGAAGGTGCATCAGATGGATGTGAAGACAACCTTCTTAAATGGTGAAATAAAAGAGGAAGTATATGTGGAGTAGCCATAAGGGTTTGAGGTACATGACAGGAAGACACATGTGTACAGATTGAAGAAGGATTTATATGGATTAAAGTAGGCACCCAAAGCATGGTATGGAAGGTCAACATTTTTCTAATGAGCTTAGGATTTCCAAAGAGCAGTGCAGATCCTAACCTTTACTTTAAGGTTGTGGATGATGGTCTAGTAATACTACTATTGTACGTGGATGCCACGTTTGTAACAGGTGTGGAAAAGCTCATCTCAAAGTGTAAGAGAAAACTGGTTGCTGAGTTTGAGATGAAATATCTTAGGATGATGCATTACTTTTTGGGTCTTGAGGTATGGAAAACATAGAATGAGATCTTTCTTAATCAAGGGAAGTATGCAGTGGAAATCTTGAAGATGTTCAGGATGTTGGATTGCAAGGCAATGGCTACACCTATGGTATCAAATCTGAAGTTGTTGCACGATACGACTTCAGATACTGTGGATGTTACTTTATACAGGCATATGGTGTGTTCGTTGATGTGCTTGACGAACACGAGCCTGGATATATGTTTTGTTGTGAACACCCTGAGTCAATATATGGAGCAGCCCAGGCAATTTCATTTGGTCACATCAAAACATGTGATAAGGTACCTTAAGGGTACATTGGATTATGGTCTCAGGTATGTGACAGACCATGAGTTCAGGTTATATGGATATTTGGATTCAGATTGGGTTGACATTATTCCCGATCAAAAGAGCACTTCGATATATTGCTTCAGTCTAGGCTCCAGTATGGTTTCGTGGAGTAGCAGGAAGCAGTCATGTGTAGTACTCAGTATGGTTGATGCTGAATATGTGGCATCATGTGCAACATGTAGAGAAGCGGTGTGGCTTCAGAAGATTTTGTTTGGGTTATTTGGTCTCAAACTGGAGGCGAGCTGCATTTTGTGTGACAACCAGAGTTGCATGAAGTTGTCCGAGAATCTGGTGTTCCATGATAGGTCGAAGCATATCGAGATCAAATATCACTATATCAGGGATAATGCAGAGGGGAGAAATGAGGCTCTAGTACATGACTACTGTTGGAGCCACCTTTTCCAAGTGGTTGAAATATAATTCTTAAAATCAAAAGTTGGTTTTCAGGCTGTCTTTTACTTCATGATCTTTACCCACTGAAAGCCTCAGTATCTCGACATGCGAAGTGGCGATGGTCGTTATAGTTCTAAATCATCGTCACTTAAATGTTAAGCAAGTTTATCACTTTTATTACCTCGTGCTATCGCGCTTCGGGAGTTACAAGTCACATGGTTTTCAAACTTCGATATGCGAAGTCGCGAAACGGTTCCAAAAGTTACCCTAGTTAGTGTCAAGAGTAAATCCTTTAAAACTTGCTTAAACATTATCGTGCTTTCACGACTCGACGATTGCTCCCTCCAAAATCCACATCTTTGCGACTCTGATCCACGAAGTCGCAATTTCCTTCTTTAGACATGGATTAACTAAAAGCTTGGGCAACTTCACGGGTAAAAGGCTAAATCGTGCCATCGCGATTTCGGGTATTTTGGACTCCAAGACTAGGAACGAAATCATTCGAGAAGGTGAACGCCGAAAAGAGGTTTCAAGGGCTGAAAGTACAAAATTGAAGGGACTTAACTGAATTAATTAATGCCTTAAAGGACCTTTAACATACATAGTCTACAGATGAGATTTTTGAATGTTTCCGCATTTCTTTATTATCACAAATCTTTTAAACATTTATGGCATTGATTTGAATCTTGATGAGTTAATGGAAAATAAGATCTCATTTCACACCTAAATCTTTCCATTAAATGACTTGACCATTCTATCAGCAAGGATTCACGCAAAGTTGAAAGATCAAAGCAAGGGAGTTTCTTTCATTATTTCAATTTTATTTCTATTTTGCGTGGAGAGATTTTTCATCAGGATAACTTCTGCCTGTATTTACAATTCTTACTACAGGAGATCTGAGTATAGAGTTCTCTATCATGGATTCACGAAAAGCGTCTAAGGCGGCTGCCGAGAGTTCAGGTCAGGGCTCAGATGCTGTTTTCGATACTTCACCCTGAAGTGTTAATACCGTCAAAACCTGGACATACATCTCCGACATTCTTCAGTCCGAATCGGTGAATTGTTCAGATGATTCCAGTGATAACAAGAAGGATGATTTGGCCACCAAATACAAAATCTTCATTCAAGTAGAGATGCACAAAATAGCGGCAAGGCCACAACTCCTTCCCTATTATGATATGATCAGATGGGCGCTAGACCATGTGGATATCCTGACCAGGACTATTATCAGCGAGCAGAAGGTGACGATTGGGACTTTTAGACTAGAACATTTGCAGGCAATGTATCAGTTGTCACCCACACCAAACTTCGTGTACAATGCCAAGTTTATAGCCAAGCACCTGCTCGATATCAAGGAGAATGAGGAAAAAGAGCAGGCTGAAATATCACAGATAAGCCAAATTGATATTGTCCAAGTGGAAAAATGGTTAATAAAACCAAGTGTATAGTTATGTTCTATCATCACTGAAGACCGACAACTAGGAGAAAGGTTGCCACAGTTAGCGAAGGATTGTTACACTTTTGAGGCAAACAACCAAACAGAGCCTTCAAAGTTGATAGCCCAATTGATCGAAAAGTGTGTCAATTGCATTGGGCAGGCAAAAGGGCAGGTGTCTGGCGTCAAATGATGACAAGTGTTATTCTGTTCTATTTCTGGAGAAAGAAGAGTAAAGAAAAGAAGGTGCTCTGCCCGCATGAAGGAGGATAAAGACAAAGAAGTGAAATGCTTAAATTTCCCATTTTGTAACCAAAAATTTCTGGAACGTTTGAAATTCGAATGTTTAGAAGTTTGTATAAATATGCATTTTGAAGTGAGAACAGAGGCTAGATATTTCTTGGGAAATTGTAATAGAGACTTTTTTCCCTTTGAAAATTAATACAAAGAAATCCGAAGATTCCTGATTCCGTGAAGACTGAGTTATGAGTTTTGTTTTCTCTGTTATCTTATATTAAATTTCATTTCGCATATATATCTCTGATGAATGCTTAGCTACAATTTAGTACAACTTCTACTTTGGTGACCAACTGTTTAGTCGTCTAATCATTTGTAGTTTTTCCTCTGTATCGACTATCAGCAGGTACAAGACCTGTGAACTTTTTAGATCTCTATATTTTATGCTTCATCACATTTCTTCTTGTCTTTTTCTTCTTCTGTTTACAGGGTGAGATTCTCCCTTGATGGGAGCCTCACATTGTCGACAACTTAATGTTTTCTCACATTTCATACATGATTCTTTAAAAAGTTAAATCGGTTACGGGAGAAAGCCTTTGGTTTGTGTTCTACCTTTAACATCGGATTCAGAAATTCTCTTTTATACGGTCAAAAAATTGAAGTAGCATTTTAAAACTTGAACTTTCTTTTCAATTTCTGTTCCTCCATGACTATGCCCATTGCAAGACAACCCAACATTGAACCCGGCCTATCAGATCAAACTAGCATCACTTTAAACCTTTTTGACACGATACTTAAAACTGCCATCACCCGAGTAGAACTCGAACGTTCATGGGCCACAATTGAACGAGATATAAGCATCCAGGACCATTTGGAAGCGAGACAAAGACAACTTAGAAATCAGCCTTAGCTTCCTTTCCCGAAGGTTGATTCTTCCCCTTTTTATCTTTTACTCACTTTCAGATGCCTAGACCTTGACTTTTTAGCCTTAAGTACAGACTCTGGAACAACAACTACCAAGGAGAAGGTTGTAGACTTGTTGACCAAGCCACTGTTGAGGATGAAGTTTGAGCACTTCAGGGACAAGCTTGGTGTGGTCCCTCTTCAGAGGGAGTGATGAGGTACAAATGCATTGCAAGGTAGTGGATGTCCTCGGGACATGTTGTAGCTATTTGAAAGCCACCCACAGGCCTTGGATGCATTGGTTGTGAAGTCACATGGGTGCACATGATGAGGTACAAATGCATTGTAGGGTAGTGGATGTCATGGTGACATGTTGAAGCTATTTGAGAGCTACCCACAGGCCTTGGTTGCATTGGCTATGAATTCATGTTGTACTATGGATATTCGATGATGTATAGATTCATATACTCAATAGTCAATGGTCACGAGCTTGTGTGGAAACAAAGAATACCTTCCTAGTTAAGAGGGAGTGTTGATATTTTGATGTAACTACGAAAGATATTCTTTTGTATTTGTCTTGGTCAAACCTTAAGAAGGTTATTGTAATCTTATTGTATAAATCAGATCAAAAGAAATTATTATTTTATTGTTATCCTTATTGTAAAAGTAAAAACGACCCCTCTTAGGGTTGCATCTTTTCAGGAGTTAAGCTATGTGTATAAATAGAGGTTGAGTTCCTCTCATTTGTATACACACACAACTCGCCTTCTCTTGTGCATTTGGAGCATAGTGAAGGAGATCTAGTGTAGGAGGTCTTGGTTTCTTGATCTTTGGTATCTTGCTCTTGGTCTATTTGTGAAGAGCTATAACGTGACATTGTACTGGTTGAAGGAATCTATACTGAAAAATTGGTTGTTGGGTTTTCTCCCCCACGAGGGTTTCCGGGATATATCTTGTGTTTTGTGATTGTTTATCTTTTAGTGATCCTATTGAAATTGTTAATGATTGTTAAATAAGATATCCGTAACTTCTAAAATTATAACACTTTAGAGTAAGAAACATGTTGTTGTCACTTTTCATATGCTTTGAACAACCACTGTCAACATACCAATCACTTTTCCCGTGTTGGGCTTGTAGAGCAAGTAAGCATTGATTCTTCTTTCTTTTCCATATCTTTTGTGGTTTTGATATCTAACTGTTAATGTTCTGCTTTGGTTCCTTGGGTGGAATAGTCAATCTATAATTCTTCGCTATGTGTCCAAAATTGTTGCATTTGTAGTATTCTACTTCATTGCTATCTTTATTCTTATGAGGACATTTAGAAGAAAAATGACCAATACCACCACAATTAAAACATTTCAATGGAAGCATACCTTTATACTTGTCGGTTCCTTTTTGTAATTTCCTTACGAAGTTATCCATCTCTTCATCTTCGTCTAAATCATCACTACAACTGCAACCTAGTTTTGACTTTTACTTGTTCTTCTTCTTTATCTTCTTGGATGCCTTGAAAGTTGCTCTCTTCGTGACTGGGTTCTCCTTTTCTGTTCTCATTTCACAGGCTGTAAATATTCCATGTAGCTTAGCCATGCTCAATGTACCGAGATCTGCTCTTTCTTCGAGGGTTGATATTTTAGGATCAAATCTCATAGGAAGAGACCTCAATACCTTTTGAACAACTATTGATTCATCAAATTCTACTCCCAATCCCTTAATAGTGTTAACTATTTCGTCAACTCACAGAAGGTAGGTTGTAATGTCTGCATATTCCCTCATCTTCAATTGTTTGAAGCTTAGCTCCCTTAACTTTAGCATCCCCTTCATAAATCTTTTGGAGTTTATCGCAAAGATCCTTTGCACTGTCAAAATGCATAACCTTGACAAATACTGAATCAACTAGACTGCTCAGAATAATACCTTTAGTCTTTGAGTTATTTTCGCTAAGTTTATTTCCATCCCTGTCGGTTAGGGGAGTGGATGGTGCTATATACCCATCTACTACTAATTTCCAAACATCAAATCCATATCCCTGTAAAAAAGTTTTCATCCTTTTATTCCAGAAGGTATAGTTCTAACCATCGAACATTGGTGCTCCAATCTTAGCGTATTCCATGATCTCCTTCTAGTGGTTAGACTGCTTCTTGAAGGACCTGATTTGATACCAATTGTTGGAATACTGAGAGGGGCGGTGAATCAGTATGAGCACAATTAATATTTTTAATCACAATATAAAATTTCCAATAGAATTCAATATATCATCAACACCATAATTAAATGCATAAACACAACATAAACATAGTAAACTAGAATTTTACGTGGAAAACCAATGTGTGAGAAAACCACATAATGCTTTTCTTATTTATCAAAGAGTACATTCATTGGAAGCACCAACTTCCTATTTTTCCAGCTACAACTGGAAGGAGGCTCCAACCCCCTATTTCTAGGTTGCAACCTCAAGGAAGCTTCAACTCCCTAATTTACTGGCTCCAACCAGAAGGAGGCTACAACCCCCTTTCCTTGCTCTGTCCAACCGCCCTGAAATATAAATGTAGATCAATTTGTCATTACCTCTATCACTGTAACTGATAACCTGTTGTTGCAGATGTTTTTGATACTTATGTTGCTGCTATTGTTTCTGATACTTCTGTTGTTGTTACTAATTTCAATATCTCATCAAGATTACAACCACACATACATCATACAAAGATCCATAAGAGATTTCTCCAAATCAAATGCTTATGAATCACTAAGACATGTCCGTTTCTGATTTCTTCAGAATACATACCCTAACACACATAGGAAGACATACCTTTAATGTGTAGCTGACCTGAGTTCTATATCCCTAATCTTCAACAACTTTTCTTCACAGGTCTAATCTTTTCTCCATTGTAGCCCAAAAATGTTTGCGCTTTTCCCCACTGCAGCCCACGAATGTCCGCGTTTTTCCTCCCGAAACCCATAGATTTATGCAAAGAACCTGCATCTCTGACCTTTTCTCTATACGCTCACCTCCTGCAAACTTCTTCCTTCACCAGACTTTGTTGACTTCGACTCATTGCCTCTGATATGCCAATTAGTATTCATAGAAGTAATCTCCAATTGACTCTTCTCTGTGTTTTAATGAGAATATCATGATGACATGCAACTGACATGCAACTTGTCAAATTTTGTTTATGGTTACTTTAACATGCAGCTGACATGCAACTTTTTAACTTCTATTTACAACTACTTTACCTTGACATGCAACTTGTTAACTTCATGTTCAAGGGTTGACATCAATGACAACCAATCTATCAACAATTCAATGATAGCCAATCTTTCAACATCTCTTCCATGCTTCACTGTGAGATAAACCAACTCCCTCAACCACAGGTTGATAATCTTCATCTATTCAGCCTTTAGGTAGTCCTCTTTATTTGCTCAATTTTTGCTTACTCAAAAATGTCCTTTCACGATGCTTCCTCCAATGCCTTTGTAGTTCTATATCCTTTAGGTTTTGAACACCATATTTTTCCTTTCCTTATCTCTAATGGCCATTCACATTCCTTTCCCAATTTGTTTATGCTCCCTTGGAAGAGATGCAAAATGGTTTGCCTTCAAGAATGTCAAGAGATTCCCATTTCATTCTCCATCCAACATACGTGAATATGTTCTAGCCTTATGGGAGATGAGATGAACAAATATGATGTTGAGATTTGGTGGTCATGTGGAAATGGTTGTTAGCTACATGTCGTAAAAATTTCACTACCAACAAACATCATACAACTAAGTTATAACAAAATTACATCTACAACCATTTCACATTTTAAGGGGTAAACAAATGAATCTAACGTTGAAATTTGGTGGACATGTGCGGATATGTGCTAGCTAATCCTAGTCCAAATTTCATCTTCATCCAACTTTGTATGCCCCCTTTATGCTAAAAATATGAAACTAATTTTTATCTTGTCTTGTTTACATTTTTCAACATCCCTTGATTCCACAACATCTCCCCGTGCATTTTTTGTGATTTGTGTATTTAACTCAACCCGAGGTTAGGTGAAAAACTGGATTCATTACACCGGATTCATTTCAGATCGCATATGCCTATTTTAGGATTTTGAGTCTTGCAAAATCTACAACACCAATTTTCTCCAAGTGTCTTGAACTTGGGTTCTATTACCGTATGATCTATAAATAGTAGGCCTATGGCCCATTTGTCTCACCAATAGGGATACTAAAATGCAAAGTTTAATTGGTATATTTATGCTTGTTTTTTTGTTGTATTAAATGACTATAATCATAATTTACAAATTGAAATTAATTGCATAAACAATTCTAAAGTAAACAATCATACACACAACAATAACATAGATATACCCTAGAAACCAAGTATTGGGAAAACCAGAAAATAATGGCTCATTCGGTCTTTTAGCAATAAGAGGAAATTACATGCAGGATAAAAGAATAGCTGCACTCTCTCAATAAGAGATTTTTTAGTGTCCTTACTATTTCTTTGAAACATAGATTTTTAAAAGCTTTGGTACACCATTGCAATGTTGTGGATGAGGCCTTCCTCGGCCGTAATCATCCTTTCAATCTTTTACAACAACTTCCAACTTGAACATGGTTTTCTTCCTCTTCTCTACAAAATATATACTCAATGTTAGCAACAATATTTGATTCCTCCACCATGGACAAG
>JZKD02S0614077.1:65524-120797 GCA_000966675.3 Picea glauca
GGCCTTATTGGTTGAATTTCCTTCATGGCTTGACATGTTTAAGCTCTAGGATCTACCCTTAGATAAAAGGGGCTGGATCTGATACCAATTGTTGGACAACTGAGAGGGGGGGGGGGTGAATCAGTTGTTACCATGCTTAAACAATTATGCTTCTTTTAAACTCTTTGCAGAAACACTAAATGATGATCACAATAATGCAGGGAAACAAACAATGGCACTTTCAACATCATTCACATATATGAGAAACACAGAGACAGATATTTCCCGAGGAAACCCATACAGTGTAAAAAACTCTTTTTCTTTATATGATAAGTAATAGTTACATTCTTTACATTATGATACATATGAGCACCAACTCATAATGAGGCTACAACGTCAGTTTTGCAAGATGCTACTTGGTGAGAGCACCAACTCTCTATTTTCTCTAGCACCCACTAGAAGGAAGCACCAACTCCCTGATTTCTCTTGCACAGTTCATTGCACAGTTCCTCTTCTGTTCAATTCAGCTGCTGCACTCTCCTCCTTCTTCACACATGAATCACCTTCAACAATAACAACCACACAAACTCAAACAACAACAACAACCCCATCTCTTCTCTGTACCGTGTACTTATAGATTCTGTGCACCTTGTGCATGCAATGTGCGCAATACCCCTGCATACTCACACTGCACCGATATCCTCCACCTCTCGAGTGCTCTGCCTGATCATCATGGTAACTCTTCATCTTCTCTAGCGATTTTCCCATGCGTTCAGCATCACTGGGTGTTATGCTGAGATTCCTCAGCCTCTCTGGCAGTTGAGACTCTTCGTCTTCTCTGTGATAGTCGAGCTCACCTTCTCTGTTTCAGTTACAGGCCTCAATGCCCATCCAACTGTCAATCGCCTTCACGAACATCTTCATCCCTCTTGAAGATTCCCAGAGGCTCTTGACCTTCTCTGTTAATCATCCCCAAGTGTCTTCGAGTCCTCTGGCTGAAACCATCAGTGGTTTCTGGTAGTTATACTATGTCGTGCTACAGTAGCCCTCCGATCTTGTTCAAATTCACCTGCACCGTTGGATTGATTCCATGGGATCTTGCATTCATTTCGACATTTCGGCATTCGACAATTCAATATTCGTGTGACCATGTGTTTCAACATCCCCAGTCACTATCCCCGAAAACGAGCTCGGTTGCTCTAACTCTTTCCTCCATCTCTCGCTGATGTGACCAAGGGCTGTGACCACAGCCTTATGCATAAGGCGCTTTCATGATTTTGCATTTCATGAGTCTGGATATGAGGCATCTCGACTCTCTAAGTCGTGATCCCCGATACCCCGAAATGGTGTGGGATCAACGGTCCCGATCAACACTTGATCTGACGGTTCAGATTCAGTCGGGATTTCACACATCGCGATTTCGACACTCTTGACGTGTAGTGTTTTTGTCACTTCAAAGTCCCGATCCACGAACCTCCATAAAGCAGTTGTATCAATGGTCCATATCACATCTTGATCTGACGGTTGCAATTATGTCGCGATTTCGCATATCGCGATATTGGGTAATATTCTTTGACATCTTCAACACTCGATCCGCGAAACTCCGAAATGGACTGAGATCAATGCTCCAGATCAGACCTTGATTCAATGGCTGCGATTAAATCACGATTTCGCAATTCTTGTTGCATTGTTTCTTTTCCCTCTCCATTTCACGATTCACGAAACTCCGATATGGAGTTGGATCAACAGTCCAGATCTGATCTTGATTCAATGACTACGATTAAGTTGCGATTTTGCATATCGCGAAATCGGGATTCCTGTGGATAATATTACTTGACATCTCCAACTCTCGATCCCTGAAACTCCAACATGGACTTGAATCAATGGTCCAGATCTGATCTTGATTCAACGGTTGCGATTAAGTCGCGATTTTGCACATCGCGAAATCATGATTCCTATGGATGATATTACTTGATATCTCCAACTCTCGATCCCCGAAACTCTGACATGGACTGGAATCAATAGTCCAGATTCAACCTTAATCTGACGGCTGAGATTAATACGCGATTTCAGATATCACGATTTCGAGAGGTTAGGGAACATCGTTCCTTTGACTCTCTAGTCAACGAACTGACGATCTATCCCCACGTGTCCTTCCTGAAGATGGATGGTCCTCCTTCTTTCAGGATTTTGTGAGCCCTCTACTCCTTGAACTTTAAAGAATGTGCAGGTTCTCCTCGATCCAACGGTGGTCAGACCCTGCGCTCGGATCTAACGCCCGAGATCTATCCTCCATATGTGCGCGCTCCTCTTGTCTACATTCAGATCTGACGACCATCGGGAATTTAGGATGAGATCAAGCGATCACTGACGCTTCTCCTCCGGAGTGTACTTTGTCCTTGTTTTGTCTTCGCTGCATACTCTGATCTTGTCGAGCTTGCTCTACAGCGTCTTCCCAAACTACTTCTAGTGCCCGTATGTTACATTCTTCCAGTACTCAAGCCATCATCGTTGTTGTACTTGCCATCAATGAAAAGCATACGCTGCCTGTAAAACATGCCAACAGGTGCATCACCTCTGACAGAGATGCCAACATTAGGACGTCGCGAAGATGCCCAGGCAATGACAGAGCATGACGTCGGAGCAGGAGGACTCCAAGAGGCGGAGAGGAACCTTCGTGGCTGGACCATGGGTGTTCCCTCCATGAAGATGCAAGATGTACCCCTACACCTTCAGAGACATATAGTTGGGGTACCTGAGGGTATAAGTCATTTGATATGATGAGTGGCAAGAGAAATCATGTGCTATGCTGAGCACAATATGGTGTAGGGGGACGAGTAGAGTCTCCAAACACTTTTTAGTCTTTATGATGATTCTATGGGCATAAAGGCCCATGTTTTTCCCTGTTATGTACTTTTTGGATGATGTATTTTGACAAAAAAATTGCTATCAAACTTATATATAAATGAGTTTTGTGGTGGCTACTTATATTGTATTTTTGTTTTATGTGATGTTTTTATTCATATGCTTTATGTCCCAAATATTTATCTGTGCGCAATGTACCAATCCAACATGTAATTTGCTAACAAATCTGTAATCGCATTGAGTTCTCTTGATATATGTCTATATTCTAGAAATTTAAAAGATATTTCGAGACGACGAACCCTTAGATGGAGACGTAGTAAAACTGTGTTATGAACGACGTACTCACGATTTAGTTGACGGACCACGAGTTGAGAATCAAGGTTTATAATCAATTGATATATACTTAGAGAAGAGGATTTGGTTAAAAGTCTGATGACGACATGATATTCTGCAACGTTATTGGTCGCAGATCTAAGGCAAATTCCTCCTGAACTCACTAACTTGCCCAAATGGTAAATGACCCAATCTGCAGAAGTGATATTTTGGGTATGTCGACTAGCGCCATCTGCAAACCCGAAAGAGATGGGAAAGGAATATGTCATCTACGCATTCAATCACAAAGAAAAGTATAAGCAGCTGGGGAAAAACTCAAGCACGCAAAACAAAAGACACACCATGTCAAAAGCATATAGTACAATAATGTACAAATCACACATGCGATATATTCTATGCATAGTACTTCTTTAGGTAAAGTCCATTTTGGGGATCACTGAGAGATAACCTATCATAATCCACTAACTCGTAGGTGCCTCTGTGTAATACGCGTTTTACTTGTATGGCCCATGCCACATGGGTTCTAACTTTCCTGCCCCAAGTTTGTCATGATCTTGATCATAGACCAGGACTAGATTTCCTTCTGCAAAAGCGCAAGGTTGGATGGACTTATCATATTGAGTTTTGATGCATTTCTGATATGTTTCGTTGATGAGAGAAACACCGTGATGGGTTTCAACCATCTTGGTTAGATATAAAAATCATTCCCCTTAAACAAAACTACGGGGTAGGAGTTCTATGGTGAGTTTTAAAGAGAGAATCTCATATTCGATCGGTAAAACCACTTCTATCCTGTATACCAACTGGAAGGGTGTAAATCTAGTTGCGTTTTTAAGTGAGGTTTGATAAGCCCATAGTATGGAGAAGAGATGCAAATGCCAAGAGGTTTTGTTTACTCCCACCATGCGTTGAAGCATGGTTTTCAGGACTTTGTTGATAGCTTCAACTTGTCCATTTTCCTTAGGGTAGTAAAGGGATGAATTTTCATGGCGAAAACCTAACTTGGTGCACAATTCACCCAGGATCTGGTTCTGAAAATGGGATCCATGATCAGTTGCAATAGATTTTGGGAAACCAAATCGAGTGATGATGTGATTGAACACCAAAAGTGTTGCAGCTTGACCATCATTAAGGAATGTAGGCATAGCCTCATCCCATTTAGTGAAATAATCGACAACAACGATAATATAACCATGCCCCTTGACTGAGGTAGTCTTACATTGCATGAAATCAATACGCCATCTGGAAAAGGGGTCATCGACGACAATGGGATGAAGTGGAGCTGGGTGGGTACGTTCTTTTTTCTAAAAGATTTGACAAGGTGGGCATTCTTTAACGACCTCAATGCAATCTTTGAATATGGAAGGCCAAAAATAACTGACCCGTAATTTTTTTTGGGTTGCTGCCATCCCAGAAAGATTGGTTAAGCAACGTCATAAGACAATATCAATGCCACAATGGTACAAGGTGTCACCAATGATAACGTAACATTTTGAATGGTGTCTATTGCGATGTCATTAATCAAGTGAAATGATAAGTTGAAAGCGTCGGGTTTGGAGATAGAGAAGAATATCTCCATACCATGGATAAGATGTACTAATGAGGAACATGGATTCATCGGGAAGGAAATCGTTGGGCTCAATATTCTCATCAGTATGGGGAAGATCACAAATGAATTCCGTAAAAACCAATGATTTCTTAGCCTTGGATTTGACAAACTCGAGATCAAATTCTTGGAGAATGACGATCCATTTCGAATATTTTCCCCCAAGTACTTGCCGAGTCAAGATATGGTACACGGGATTCGAGTCTGTAATGATCATGGTAGTGCATAACAAAATATAGTGGCAAAATATTTGGACAAAAATAACTGCTGCCAAAGCCAACTTTTCGACATGTGAATATCAGAGTTCAGGACCTCATAGACTTTTACTCAAATAGTGGATCACATGTTTGGTGTCGTCGTCATCCTCTTGTACTAACACCATAGCAATAGTGGAAGTAGAGGCAACCAAATAAAGGATGTAATCTTTTGCATAATTCAATGGGTGCAAAAGTGGTGTGTTCGTTAAAGCATGCTTGAGATCATCAAATGAGCATTGAGTAGTTGCATCCCAGATGAAAGGGGAATATTTTTGTAGCAATCTCATGAATTCTTTAGTGATTTCGACATAATTGCAAATAAAACAGTGGAGAAAGTTTTCCTTCCCTTGCAAACTTTGTAGTTGGCTAAGGTTGTTGGGAGGGGGTAAAGAGAGAATGGATTTGACTTTTAAGGGATTCACACTCATCCCATATTTGGAAGCTACAAAGCTGAGGAGTCTCCCTGATTCAACAACAAAAATGCATTTATGGGGGTTCAAACATATGTTGTAAAACCTGCATCGAAGAGAGATGGCTCGTAGGTGACCGATATGGTATTGTCGATGAGTCGAGTGAGTTGGTAAGTCATCGAGATAAGGTTCAACGATATGTTTGATGTCGTGAAACACATATGACATAGCTCCCTGAAAAGTGGCTCCAACGTTTTTAAGGCTAAAAGGTAATTTCCGATAGGTGAAAGTCCCCCATGGGAAGATGAAGGTTTTTTTGTGTTGATCAGCCGTAAAAATGTTGATCCGGTTATATCCAAAAAATCCATCCATGAAAGATAAAATGACACTTCTCACGCAATTATCAATAATTTGGTCGATATAGGATGTAGGGTAATTGTCCTTTGAACAAGCCTTATTAAGATCCCGATAATCGACACAAACACGAATGGTCCCTTGTTTCTTGGCGACCAGAACGATGTTGGAAACCCATTCGGTTAGAGGGATGAGATAAATAAAACCAGATTTTAATGATTTTTCGACTTTTGCCTTGATTGCCGCAGTTTTTTTGGGATGAATTGGGCGAAGTTTTTGTCTCACAGGTTTAACTCCTGAGTAATTTTTCATTTCATGCACACTGATCGAAGTATCGATCCTTGACATTTCTTCATAGCTCTAGGCAAAGATGTCACATAATTATTTGAACATGACAGTATAAGTTTCAACTTCTACAGCTGAACAATTAGCACCTAGTTGTATATTTTCCACAATACCTTCTTTTATGGATATGTCGACAGTAATAGTGTAAGATATATTCCAAAGATTCCCTTCGGAGACGGTATCTTGAGTGAGTATCATAGATTGGGGAAATTCGATGATATCGATAGGAAATATAGAGGAAATATCTTTCTCGATTTCATCCAAACTTGGAAGAAAAGATGAACGATGGTGGTTGTCATCCCATGGTGCCTCCTCAATACTAACCATTTCCATAATAGATTCATCTGATGGAAAAAATATGTAGGATGTAATCGAAAATAGATGATAGGGAATCTAATCAAGATGGTAACAAGTATGTAGTAGATGCCAATAGATGTTGGTCGTCCAATGAAAGAGAGGCAGATTGAATGGTGTTGTATTCGGCCTCAGCAGGACTAAGTGGCATAGTGTCACCTCGTGTATCAAACTCTAAGGGACTAGGTATGATCCACGGATCATATGATTCAAAGGATTGATGTGCCATAGTCAAAATCATATTAACCGTTGCGATGTGTTGCATGGTTGGAGGAAGAGGTGTAGGGAAGGTACCCATGAGTGAAGAATCCTTTAAGAGACCTACCCCAACACTTTCATAAGTAGTTTTTGAGTCTCCTAGAAAAGGAATATTGTTGGTCGTTTGAGTGCGAGCGTCAGGGGCGCAGTAATATAACTGATTGATGGTCACAATTTTACCCTGATGAGATAATTGGACGCATCAAAAAACTGATGAAGCGACGAAAGTCACAACATAGAACCAACTTCTCCCTAACAACAAGTTATAATCGAGGGGGGAATTGACTACTTCAACATATACATAAACAATTTTTCCTTTCAGTTGAACAACTAAGGATTGTAATAATCCATGAGGACGGAAACCTCTTCCATCAAATGCTCTTAACATGGTGGGATATTGATTAAGAATAGGTGATTTAAGTCCTTTCAATCAAGCCAAGGAAATGACACATGTGGATACCCCCTCATCCAAGATCGTGTGATGAACATGTTGATAATGGACAATGACATCGATTTGGAAAGCAAGTTGGTGAGAGAGTCATGATTTAAAATTATCCAGGTTGAACGTGATATTATTGGATGACTAATGATCTATAGCTTCGATGGCTGCCAAGAGAGTCTTGCATTGGCTAGGGAAGTGTTGTAGAACTTCAAGAGCTGACATGGATCAAGGTGCTTGGGCCAAATATTCAATAATGTTGTAGTTTTGAGCAACACGTGAATTGGGATTAATGGTTGAATTTCAGATTGTGCTCTTGGGTGGATGTAGAATAGATTCAAAACTTGGTTTCTCAATCTAGAGCGGTTCAAATGGAGGAGTAACAAAAGTGGATGGTGGATCCGATGTAGTTCCAATAGTTACTTTTTCCTTATCGGTTTTACCTGGTGGTGTGTCATACGTCGTAGTACGAGTGGAAAAATCTACCCCATTAAACATGTAAATGTGTGAACTCAATGAAGCATCCTCATTAGGAGGATGATTTGGGTTACTTCCTGTTGGAGGTGCATGATTTTTTTGCAACCAGTGATTGTTGTTGTGGAAAAGGATATGTCAATACAATGGGTTGAGAATTTCCTTTAAAACGTTTAGCAACTTCATCCCGATGGGGAGAATCTTGTGTGTAGTGATCTTCACCACAAATGAGACATGGAAATTTTGGTTTGCACTGCGGTTGCTTCTCATTATCATGTGGTTATTCTTGTGTTTTTTCATTTTCAGTTTGATTATTGTTTTTCTTAGGTTTATTCTTAGTTTTATTCCCCCCCCCTGACTGTTGCAGAGAAGTAGATTTAATTGCATTCACTTCGTATAATTGAGTCATGGTGGATCTTGATGAGAGTGGAGTTGACCCAGTAGTGGGGGCAGTTACAAAAATATTGGTTGCGTCGGTCGACTTTGAACTGGATTGGGTTTTGACGGAACCGATAACTCCATCTGAATGAGCGGCGGATGATGGTTTTGATGGGTTGGTTGATGTACAGGGAGCGTTTGGAATCAATTCATACAAAGTACCAGATTGGGAATAAACCAAATCCAGATACTGGGCACGGGAAATGGCTTCCTCTTATGTAATGACACCACCCATGGCTACATCATGAGCAATAGGACGTAAAAGAGATTTGCTGAACCATTCGAGCAAGAATTGGTCGGGAATGGTTGTGTTGATCAACTGTCGTCGTCGTCTCCATTCAAGGATATGATCAGAAATATGTACAAAGTTGGTCTGACGAAGGGAGGTCAAAATTTGTGTTCTGGTTTCGTAGCGGATAGGTAATTGGAAGTGAGTGAGAAAATCCATGGAAAGTGAATTAAAATATTGAAAATCTGTGTGTTGTAACTCAATGTACCATTTAGTCGCTGAACCCATAAGTGTACGCTGGAAAAGATGTAAGCGGATAGAATAATCCATCAGTGAATTTGATGAACACCACATATGAAAGGTCATAACATGGTTATTAGGGTCTTCACCGGGTTTGTCATCAAATTTCGGAATATCATAAGGTAATTTGGCACTAATGAATGGACAAAAAAGGGAGTGTAATGTTGGATCGTTGGTTAATCTTGACAGATCTGGTAGATCTAGAGTGGATAAGAACGATAACTGTCGATTGAATTGAGGATGATACTGGTGTGGCATAGGAACACTAGTAGGACCGTAAAATGGTTGTGGTGGATAATTGTAGCTAGCAGGCCCTCCCATATGCTGCTGATGTTGACCAACAAAAGTAGAATTCATTTGTTGAGGAATTTTCATAAAAGGAGAGGGGAAACCCATTTGGCCCTGAGGAGGATAACCAATGTAACCCAGGGGAGGATAGTTCACTTGACTATTTTGAGGTGGATAACTAGTTTTACCTTGAGGAGGGTAACTAGGTTGACCTTGAGGAGGGCAAGGAATTTTCCCTTGGAGAGGAAAATATGGTTGGCCTTGAGGACCCCAAGTGGGATTCGGGACCCCTAGGAAGGGTTGTCCAGAATGTAATCCAGAAGGATTTGGATTTAGGATTCCTCCTTGTGGGCTGGGGTTTGATCGTCCTCCCTGATGTGGCTGATGAAATAGTCCTCCCTGGGGTGGTCCCTAGGATTGTGGGGGGTTTTCGGTGAATGAAGGTTGAAATTGTCCCCCTGTCATTGGTTGGGTAGCAACTGGGATTTCACTGGTGAAAGGGGGTTGCACCCCAATTGGAATTTGTGTTCCGAAGGATGGTTTCCCCCCAGTAAAGATTTGTCCACTGAATGGGGGTTTCCCCCTAGTAGGGATTTGTGTGCTAAAAGACGGTTTCCCCTTGGTAGGGATTTGTCCCGCAGTTGGGTTTTGTTGTGTGGCAGGGTTTTTCATCCTTTGATGTGAAGGTGTCCCAACAAGGTTTTGTGGAGTATATGAATTTGTTGCTTGGAGAGGGATGGTAGGTGTAACCATCAGGTTACTTTGCAAATGACTAGGTAACATGACTCCTATTTCACTTTGAAATTGTCTTGAAGTGGTAGCAATATTAACTATTTTCTCGACGAGACGGTTGATACATTGACCTAACGGTCCTGCCTCTACACCGACGATGGTAGATGTATGTGGAGGGTCAAAGGGTGATTAACTAAAATTAAATTTTTCATAAAGGTCTCGTCCCGATGGGGTTCTCCATATATAACAAACAAGATTTTGTTGTGGATCTACCATTTCAATAGAGTGGGCAGGGGTAGTGTATTCTTTGTTGAAATTTGGTTGTATTGGTTCCATATCTAGTTTATTTATATCGCCTTGATGGTTGGATAGGGTGATCTTCTACTACAATGTTACATGAGAAGTCCACTTGGACAGGGAGTGGATTGTGAGGAATTTCCAAAGCCGGGTTTACAAGAAAGGTGGAACCTTCTTGAACTATAAGTAAATCTCTCTCATGATTTGCTAGCAAAGAAGTAGTAGAACTTCCAACGTCTGGATGGTTTCCAACCTCTTCATGGTAAGTGTCTTCAGGTGAGTTAGGAGGTAGGGGTTCGTAACCTTCTGAAGGAAACCCTTGCATCCTACGTGATCTATGATGACCTTTATTGGCCATAGTACAAATTTTTAAGGACAACTAAAGTAAACAAACAACACGTGCTAAAAATTTCTAGAAAACCAACAAGCAAAACAATGTCTTCTCTCAATGAACGTACTAGTTCGTGATGAAATCAAACATCGTGTGATCAAATTGAGAAGGGGCTAGGATATGAGTAGGCGGACCAGTTACATTGGTAACCTGCTTAACAGACTTACACTTTGGTGCAAGTTCCCTCATGATTTTACTCGTGGGTTACCCTCCAAGGAGCCCGTGTGAGTTTGACCAACATCTCTTCAAGGTACAACAAAGATTTCCCTTCACCGTCACTTCATGTAAAGACCCTAAATATTATGGCCACTAAGGTCAGCAAATCGTAGTCAACCTCTGGGAGGGTACAGTCGACAGCCGAGTCTGAATATATGGGTAGGATATCAAGTCCAAAATTCTTCAAGCGAACTGAGGAAATATGGACCGATAAACTCTAGAGGACCCTGAACGGATTCAGAATCCATGAAGCTCCAAGACCAAATGAAAATATTTGATCCTCAAGAAAAATACCCAATATACAATCATACTACTAAGATTGGTTAAGCCTCAGAGGGATAATCTTTGTTGCTCTTCCGCACACGACCTCGTGTTTAGCCCTTGTGTGAGAGGGGGATCCCAACTATGCTTATACTAAGGTTGGATTTGTTCTCCCTATTGCAAGATTCTAAGTTTGTCTTGAATTCTTTGGAGAGTTATTCTCACAGCCTATTCCAAAGCTCTAGTCCTAGTCTATTGTTGGTGTAAAGACCCAATTTTTTTTTTCTAGTTTGATTTTAATTAGCGTTCATTTTCATGGTTGTTCATTACATAAGGGTGTATGATAGTGAAACTGATGATGTTTGAGAACTGACTCCCCAAAAAGGTAAAAGGAATTATATGCAAACTTTCTTTTCAATGAACTTCTAGCTACGATAAGGAGAAGAGCTTCTTTTCTTTGGTCACTAACAAATACTCAAGAATGAAATTTTTTATACTATTTTGTTCTCAACAAGAATTCAAACAATTTCCAAATTACAAAGAAGACCTTTTCAATATCCAAAACCAATGCATACAAGTATTTATTCATTTGATTGTGAATGAAAACTAAAATGTTCATCTAATTCTTCATGCTTTCTCTAATAATGAAAAAGGTTCACTATTGTGGTTTGAAAAAGAAGAAGAAAAAACACACAAACAAGGACACTGTCAACAGTAAACAAGAGATCGAAAGAAGAATAACTACCAAACTATTCACTCAAAACAAAAACACTAAGAAACCAAAAGTCACACTTTATAGTATTCCTGAATTGAGTAAGGGATCAAATATAAGGAAAACAGTACTTTGATCAATGACCTTCCTTATGAAAACCTTCAATCAATCAGATAATCGAGAAGAGCAACACAAAAAAAACCAATTTTGAGAGAGAACAATTGATTTTTCAATAAGGAAAGACAACACAAACTCAATAAGGAATAAAATAATAAAAGGTAGAAAGTTTGAGTCAAGCAAAGGATAATATTTGACAGAATAAGATTCGAGTCAGAGAAAAAAATCCAAAGACTATGCCTAGGAAGCAAGAAAGTTTGCAATTTTTCAAAGAAAGAAAAATCGACGCTCCAGTAACCAAAGCACCAAAGCGTTGCAACGCTCCCCGGTAGACTCTAGGGTAGTGTTGATTAAGTAGCAATGCTCTAACTTGAATTGTAGAAGGGCGCTAATTCTGAGGAAAGTTTGAAAAAAAATTAAAAATCTCTATAACTCAGGAAAATTCAGTAAGAGGTTCTGTGAGACAACTTACCAAAGACAAAAATATGTAAGGATAGATTAAATCAACAGATATGATCTAAGGATATAAAAAGGTCACGGACCAAAAAAAGGAAAGAACAAACTCAATATTCGATCCCCCAACGGAGTCACCAATTTCTGTTACAGAAATATTCCCCTGCGGAAAGGTGAACTTTCCCTTGGAGTACAAACCCCTCTACCAAGACATAAAACTACCTTTGGACACTACCATTCCTATAAATTCATTTTATCCATCGAAAAAGAGAGAAGGAGGGGAAGTATGATGTACCTCACTTAGGACATTTTTCCAATCTACTCCAATCCACGAGTTCCAAACAATACTTGCTATGGACAACAAGAAACAAACGAATATCTCATACTCTAATGGATTAGATAAAATCAATCGATCTATGAATATTAAGATAAGCATAGACGAGCATGTGTAAACACATACTAGAAGAAAATAGGCCAATTATATTAATGAGAACTTCCAAAGGAAACTTACAATCTTCAGATGATGTCGCAACAACCTCTCCAAGTCCTTCTCATCCAACCCCTGCTCGAAAGATCCACAATCAAAATAACAATGCTTTGCTGATTTTTTTCTCTCTTGTTCACCATGAGAATGCTTCCATTTATAGGTTTTGAGAGGCTCAACCACCTTGGGTATATTTGGAATTAGTTGAGAATATGGCTCCAATAGTTGTGATATCTCCCTTAGATGCATCTTAGAAGTTAGATTCGAGCCAAACCAACTTGATCCATCCATAGCTGTCTTTAGAAGAAAAAGGGATTTTTTCCAAGATTTCCTCAACCAATTCAGCACTCCCTTAGAATGGGAAACAAATCCCTACAATGTTCCCCCTGAGATGTTCAAGGAGTGATAGCGCTCCCTATGTATGAGTAGGGGGGCGTTGATCTTCCCAAAAGTTTCCAAGATGATAAATTCCCATAAAAAACATTTGTTCTGACTATCAGATACTGGGGCTTATTCTTCTAACATGTTTTAGGGGTTGTATCAAGTGTTTTCATGGTGTTGTTTGCGATGCAACACTTACAGAAAGAGAATGTGACACCTACGAAACTTGCGACAAAAGTGTGACACTTACAAGACTTGTGACAATGAGAATGTAACATTGTCGAAGTGAGGAATTTTGATGTGTAACACATACCTATGCCTCCTCTTTTTTCACCTCGAGGGGTCTTATCGAATATCGTTTTGAGGACGGGGAGGAATTTCGTAGCCTGAAAGTATATTAATTGCGGCCCTTGCCTATGGCACCAAGAATATCAACTTTGTTCCCTTCCGATTTCCTCATCTTGGCCCCTACTTTGGCATCTTGGCCTCTACTTTGGCATCTTGGCCTCTACTTTGGCATAATTAGGACTACCAAGCTCCATGATTGGAGCTTCATAGTGCCCCTTTTCCATTTTCAACAAGAAAGGACCTTGGTGGATGTCTTAATTATAACACTGTGTCAGCCTCAAGAATGACCTAAGCTCCATATTGCATATTTAATTGAAGTTAAGAAGCACATTTGAAAAGACAATCAATGATCCATAAGCTTTGTTAGCATGCCTTATCACTAAATATTAAGCATTTCCTTGACCTTAGCCTGCTCCTCCATGAGATCCTCACCCATGTACTTACTAAGAAGCTAATCGTGTTTCTTCTTCTCCACAACAATGTGCTCAATCACTTTCTCATCCAGAAGGGGAACATGGGAAACAAAATCTTTTTCTCTCTGTTGTTGGTTTCCCTTGTCCCTCTCTCGTATTTCTTCCACCACATCCTCATCTTCCTCGAATAGGACCTAATTAATGGCAATGATGTCCCCACTCTTGATCATCAACCTAGTCTGCATCTAGATAGACTTGATCCTCTGCCACTCCCTCAATGCTTTGGCCTGCATCTCCTCCTCCACAGGCTTCTCAACTTTCTCCAATATATATTTCTCATCATCCTTGTCACCATGATAAATGACATCAATTTTCTTGTAGATCACATACATAGACATCCTATTCTTCACATCATGGGGCTTATTTATTAGCTATGGGGAGAAATTTCCAATCCTCACTTGTATAATTGGTTGCTAGAAGATTGTAACATGCCATCTTTCAACAATCAATTGTACAAGTGCGGTTGGGAAATTCCTCCCCTACATGAAAGAGCTATTTGATAATCCGAATAAGGCGAAGAAGAGGAGTTATAGGTATGTTATTTACAACCAAATTGATGCCAGTTATTATGGAAACAAGGATGACGAGAATGATATCTTGGAGAAAGTTGAGTGGTCCATAAAGGAGGAGATGCGGGTCAGAGCACTGAGGGAGTGGCAAAAGATCAATTATATCTAAAGGGAGGCCAAGTTGCCAATCAAGAGTGGTGAGGTCATTTCCATTAAGATGGTCCTGTTCGAGGAAGATGAGGATGTGCCAGAAGAAATAGGAGAGTAGGACAAGGGAAACCAACAACAAAGAGAGAGAGAGAGTTTGTTGCCTATGTGCCCCTTCTAGATGAGAAATCAATCAAGCACATGGTTGTCGAGAAGAAGAAACGAGATGAACTTCTTAGTAAGTACATGGGTGAGGAGTTTTTTTCCATTAAGCTGGTCCTATTCGAGGAAGATGGGGATGTAGCAGAAGAAATATGAGAATAGGACAAGGGAAACCAATAACAAAGAGAGAGAGAGAGAGAGAGAGAGAGAGAGAGAGAGAGAGAGAGAGAGAGTTTGTTTCCTATGGGTCCCTTCTAGATGAGAAAGAAATCGAGCACATTGTTGTGGAGAAGAAGAAACAAGATGATATTCTTACTAAGTACACAGGTGAAGATCTCATAGAGGAGTAGGCCGAGGCCAAGGCAATGCTTAATATTTAGTGATAATGCATGCTAACAAATCTTATGGATCATCAATTGTTTTTCCAAATGTGCTTCTTAACTTCTATTAAATATACAAAATGGAGCTTAGGACATTCTTTGTATTGTCACAAAGTTATAATTAAGACATCCACAAGGGTCCTTTCTTGTTGAACAGGGAAAAGGGGAATTGGGAAGCTTCGATCGTAAAGATTATTATAGCAAGATTTGCCTCACCCCATGAAACTTGCTCAAAAGGCCTTTTCCATTTCCCTATGCAGACTTGAAGTCCCTTTTTGCAATTCCCAGAGCTAAAAATTATATTTTTCCACATATACATGCCCTAACAACTATACCACATGCGTATACACAGGTTACACCATTACAACCCGTGTACATCAAGTTTTGTGCCCAAAACTAAAAAATGGTGTTGGGATTTCATGTCACGTCACAAGATCTGTGATCCTTGACCTTCCATATACTGGAAACGTTCTGACTCAGCCCTTGAGTTCCACTTGAAGGATATAAATGGTCCATATGCAAGCTGTGGAAAGAAGGGAGAAGAATTGAACTTTGAGAGCAAAGTTACTCTGGATAAATTATTCACTTCATATTGAGTTTGCATCCCTTTGTCCTTTTAAGTCTGAACACATTGTTCAACCCGCAAGCTCTTCCCTATTTGATGGACAATATCATTGTCTCTCTTATATGAGATTGTGTTTGGTGGAGGATTGAAGTTGTGGAGGCCCAACTGGAAGGGAATTAGTTTCTCAGTTCTGAAACATGGCGACACAAAAGTTTTTCATTCATACACTTCTGTTGATTACATTTCAATAGAAATACTCTTTTCTCGTCCAATCAATGTCTTACAAATATTTGAATTGTTATTCCATGGGCGTATTTGTTATGGATATTGATGGATTATGCTATTATATGTGCTAACTTTATATACTATCACCATATGCTTGTGTATCTTGGTTGTTGAGGACAAGTTGTAGGTGTATAGATTTGAGTCAAGTGCTCAACGATGGACTTCATCGAACGTCCGGATGAGGTAGGATCTTTATTTTGTCTTGTTGGCATGTTTGTTGATATATCATACTTGATATTAGAGTTGATTTCTGCAGTCATTTCCGTCTGTTGTGGTTTATCCCATGCCATAGAGTGATTTTCCTCATAACATAATTGGCTACCATACTAGAGAGGGAATCTTATTTTCGGGGTTTGGAGTGTTTTTCTCCTTTGATTGCTCTCGGTTAGCTTGAGTTTTCTTGTCGTCTGATTGCTTGACATCCTATTTTCATTTTGAGTCTGAGTTTCTTGGCCTTATCCTTAACCTCGAAATGTTTTAATACATATACGTGGGTTTTCCCTTGACAGACGCGTACATATGTGAGTTTTCGTTCTATAGGGCGCGTACATATGTGTTTTTTTCTTAAACAGTCACGTACGTCATCCTTGTTTGCTCGATTGTTGAGTTTGGTGTGTGCTGGGTAAGTTTTGATGGTTGTTGAGTCTTCTTGGGTCTCTGTCATGACTGTCAAGTGCCTGTAGAGTGATAGGAAACCTTTCTTTGGTTGAATTTTTGGGCGGTTCTTTTTTCTCATCATCTTTTTCATTGGTTGTCCTTGCATCTTGGGCTAGGTGTTTGCTTCTTGATATCCTGCATGGTTTGTCTATTTTTGCTTATAGTAGGGTTTATATATCAAGTTGTTGATCAATCCTGGCATTTTAATTTCTTTAGATTGAAAATACAAAAAAAATAGCCATTTTGCATTATGGCATTTGAGCTTTTGGGTTCTTATTATTGATCTTGATACATGTATGGAAAGATTGCATCTTATTTGAAAATGCAGAGTTGAATTGAAAGTTGCATTTTTTCAAAACTTATCATTTGTTGAGAATTGAAGTTAGGAATTTGCATTATATTCATATTCATTTCTTTTACTTGCTGAGTCATAACATCATCAGTTTCACTACCACATATTTTGAGTAAACAAAGCCACTAAAAGTAACGTTGATAAATTTAAAATTGATTAGAAACGTTTTTTATTTTTCAGAGTGCACAAAGTAGCTTAAGATTTAGAGCCTTGGAATAGGATTTTGTGAGTTAACTTCTCCAAGGCTATTAAACTCAACATATGTGTTTGACTAAGAGAGTGGTGAAATCCATTGTATAATTGGTGACATCAGGAGGCTCCACTCACACTGGAGTTAAGCATGAGTTCACGCGAAGTTGGTTGAAGAGATATCCCTCTAATACCTTCTTAGCGTCAGAGATATTTCTGGGGATCTATTCATATTTGGGGGTATTGCTAGTGCCTTTACCTCTGTGAGAGGCAGTGCTTTCAATATTTTTGGCTTTGTTTCCCTACCCATACGGTGGACCTGACTTACAACTATTCGCCTGCGCATTTGTTATACCGTGGTGGCTTTAGTTTCTTTACATAGGTAGCCACATAGGTTACTTGTAGGGGTTATTCTACAGGTACCCTAGGTCAGATAAGGGTCGGAAAACACACAACCTTTATGGAGGATTACCTCTCTGGGGGGATCTGACTGACTGCGTTGTTAAGCCCACAAGGGTCCTTATAACTGATTCTGATACCTCCAATATTTTGAAGGGATTCTCAGACCCGTCTTGGGTGAGGCATACCTACTTTAGGGAGGGAATCCCCTTTCAACCACTTTAGCATGTTTGTGTGCATATTGGTCTTTTTGTTTATTTTGGTTTAGCTCTTTGATTGTTAGTTGGCCTTAGGATTTGTTTTTATCTCAAGTCTTGAGTCATCGTGGATCTAGACCAACTTCCTCACAGGGCTCACCGTTTGTTGAAATTACCACCACATCTTGAGTCTTTGCCTTCTAAAAGGTGTAAAGTTATCAACCATGGTACACACACCTCCACTTACCAAACTTGTGGTCATACAAGTATGAGTACTGAGTCAAGTCAGAAAGATATTAGGAGTCCTTCAACTCCCATTCCTACTATGGTTAATGGAACTCCTTCTACACCTTCGACCACTACAGTTGTAGTGTTGGAGGTCCCTATCATTACTCTGGTCTGACCTGTAGTTAATACTTGACACATGCGCGCTCCTCAGGGCACGTCTGCTCACATGATCTTCTCCTTCCTCTGCCCGAAGAACACTAATCGGTCCTTCTATTTCCCTGTCGGGAAATCTTCACCCACAGAACTCTTCGTGCGATCCCCCTCTTTACTTATTGGGGAATCAGACTTCACGGTATCGCAAGGTCAATGGTCAAGTGATGGTGTTTTGGATCCCTGAACCCCGATGCAAGTCAATGCTGACCCCTCCTTTGCCTGTCAGGACTTCTCCTATAATGATTTCGCCACTCGCGATATCAAGCAATTCACTTTATCGACTCCCGACTCACGATATGCCGAGACTCCGATGAGCTCGCTTGCTTTGACTTTTCAACGATCCCTTATCCCGTTGGGACTTCGAACTTCGTGGGATCGCGAATACTAATGTCAATATTTCAGGACTTCTCACCGCGAAACTCCGATAGCTCATGCCACCTGTCCTCCACTCTGACCCTTGTTGCCCACACTATCCTCTTAGCTTTTCGGGATATCGCATATCGCAATATCGCGATTTCTGTTGCAATATTTTGGAGTTTCAATCCACGAAACCTTGATGCATGATATACGTGTAGATCCAACGGTCCTCGTGGTCCTGATCAATGGCTCTACCCCTCCTGAGCTTCGAACCTTTGTAAGAATATGATGCCGTATCTCCCTTGCACCTTTGCGAGATCTAACGACTCACGGAGTATCGCGAATTCTCCTCGGAGAATATCGACCGTCCACTCCTTCCCTGGTGATTCCTGTGGAATAACTAAGTGTTCCTCCTTCGATGCCTGTCCTCATACGAGTAAACTTACGACGCTTCTCGCCAACCTTCCAGGTTCAACTTTCTCTGCACGACCCTTCAATGAATTTGAAGGCCTATCGCTCCGGAGCTTTTCCTCGACCTTCAAGTCCTTCAGGAACCTCTTGCACGCACTCATTGCGGAAAACCTTCAACCCCGTCTGAGTGTTGACGTCTTTGACTCTGTGCACGCCTGTAGCAGTAGTCCTTCAAACTCTCTTCTCAGGTTCGTAATCCTGAACTGTACTCGGCCTGTGCACTCCTTGCACGGCTCCTATGCCCAACTGCACCCTTGGGATGAATGAGAACAAAAGCTATCTCTACTCGAACCCTTTGTGAACGCACTCCTTGCAGACACTTCGACTGTACTCCTTGTAGGAATTCTCTGGCTCAAATAGAGAAACAATTGAAACTCATTCCTTCACCCCTTCAGACTTCAATTCAGACATGAAATCATATACACAACATGTAAAATCAAATGTATAACAAGGAAGCAAACATTCATGAGCATATCATCGATACACAGAGAACAAACACAAAACATGAATTTGAATCAAACTCTTATATCAATTCAAATATCAGTGCATGGGTGTTCTTACACAACTCTCTGCATGCTCTTGCTCTTCTTCCTCTTCAGAATTATGTTACAATGCACAATGAGGGTGTCTATATCCCGTTTCCCTCTTTTCTTCTAAAACTGTATAATCTAAAAATTAAAATCCTATCTACCTGCATTAACTATATTAAATGCCGTCTATCTACTAAGGACGAGAGCGTATGGTTCAAGGTCCCGATTACATTTACAAGTGCGCTTCATTAAATATCCTCATTAATGTTCGCGCAACAGTTTCAAGGTGTTTTCAAAAATTTGTGCTGGCTTGTCCAGCTGTCCACTTGCATTCCGCGCTGGCTCGCTTGAACTGGGAGATGCTCCTGCATCATACTCCCTCGCTTGAAAATTTTGATGGGCTCCTTTCCATGAGCTCCTGCACGATATGTCCATGCTTCTGTATCTCCGCTTCAATCTCCCAGCTGGCGTCTTAAACTGGATGGTTCTTCCATTTGACCAGATACTCAAAGTATTGCTTTCGCCTAGTCCTTTTGCTTTCTCTCTTGTCCAGTATGCATTCCATCTGCGGCTTCTCTACAATTGGCATCTGCTTTGTCCACCGGATCACTGGCTGCTCAGTTCCAGTCTCTGTTTCTTCAGCTTGATATGGGTACAAATCCGAGATATTGAATATCGGAGAAATTTCGATCCCATCGGGTAATTCAATCTCATAAGTGTTTTCCCCGAATTTCCTCAAGAACTTGCATGGCCCGATTTTATTCATCTTCAGTTTATTGTATGTTCCTCTTGGGAACCTTTCCTTTCTCAAATGTGCCAGAACCAGATCACCAACTTCAAACTGAAGTTGTCTTTTATATTGATCTGCTCTGCGCTTATACTCTTGGCTTGATTTCTACAGTTGCTCCTTCACTTGACTGTGAATTTCTTTCATTGCCTCTGCAAATTCTTCTGCACTAGCACTCCTAGTCGCAGTCTGTTCTAAATCCCTCAGTTCAGAAATTCCTTTCGGCTGCATGCCATAAATAATCTGAAATGGAATCTATCCGGTACTCTTGTTCACTGAGTCGTTATACGCAAACTCTGCCTGCAACAATATATTGTCCCAACTCCTGTGGTGCTCTGTCACCAAGCTTCTCAACAAGTCTCCCAGACTTCTGTTTACCACTTTTATCTGCCCATCCGTCTGTGGATGATACACTGAACTAAACAACAAGTTAGTTCCCAGCTTCTTCCATAAGGTTCTCCAAAAATGCCCTATGAATTTCGTGTCTCTGTCCGAAACTATGCTTCTCGGCAACCCATGAAGTTGAATGACCTCTTTGAAAAACAGGTTAGCAATGTGAGTTGCATCACTGGTCTTCTGACATGGAATGAAGTGTGCCATTTTAGAAAATCTATCCACCACCACAAAGATTGAATCAACACTTCTTTGTGTTCTTGGCAACCCCAATACAAAATCCATGCTAATTTCATCCCACAGCCTTTCAGGTATGGGCAATGGTTGATAAAAACCCGCATTCTGCTTCCTCCCCTTCGAATGCTGGCAAATCCTGCATCTATCCACAAATATCTTGACCTCTGATCGCATCCCTGGCCAAAAGTATGACTCGTTCAACTTTGCGAACGTTTTTTCATGATCGAAGTGTCCGACCAATCCTCCGTTGTGTTTCTCCTTCAGTAGATTCTCCCTCATGGAACAATTTGGAATACATAGTTGATTGCCTTTGAACAACAATCCTTCCTGGATCATGTATTCGGCCCACTGGCTTCTATCTCTGAGAATTGGATTCTCAGTTGCTTCATACGCTTCCTTGAAGTCTGGATCATCTACATACATGTCTCTGAGATCCTCAAAACCCAATGTTTTGACTTTGAATTCCTGCAACAGCAAACACTTCCTGCTCAAAGCATCGACAACTTTGTTAGTAGTACCAGAAATATGTTTAATCACAAACGTAAAATTCTGCATGTATTTAACCCACTTAACATGCCTCTGATTCAAGTTCTCCTATTGAGTCACAAACTGTAAGGCATGGTTATCACTATATAAAACAAATTCCTTCAGAATCAAATAGTGCCTCCACTTTTTCAATGCCTGAATGATGGCATAAAATTCCTTGTCATATGTGGAGTACTTCACTTTCGATTCATTCAGCTTCTCGCTGAAATATGCAATTGGCTTGTCATCTTGACTCAAGACCGCTCCTATCGCAAATCCGCTTGCATCGCATTTCACCTGAAATGTCTTCTGGGAATCCGGCAACACCAGAACAGGTTGTTCCGTGATCTTCCTCTTCAACAAATTGAAACTCTTTTTGACTTCTTCTGTCTAGTGAAAATATTTGTGTCTTTTCTTCACAGTGTCCATCATCGCTGCACTAATTCCACTGAAATTCCTGATGAATTTTTGGTAGAAACTAGCCAATCCATGAAAACTTCTCACCTCGAATATATTCCTCGGTGATGGCCAATTCTTGATCACTTCTACCTTATCTGGATCCATCCTCAACTCATTTTACGAAATAACAAATCCCAAATAAATGAGCTCTGTCTTCAGGAATGAGGATTTTTTCATGTTTATCAACAGCTTCTCCTGCTGCAATTTCTGCATCACTGTAGCCAAATGCTTCAAATGTTTAGCCACTGATTTACTAAATATCAGTATGTCATCCAAATACACAATAAAAATTTTTCCGATGAACTCCTTTAGGACTTCGTTCATCAACCTCATGAAGGTACTCGACGCATTTGTTAAGCCAAACGACATAACAAGCCATTCGTACAAACCCTCATTTGTCTTGAATGTTGTCTTCCATTCATCACCTTCTCTCATGCGAATCTGGTGATATCCACTTTTCAAATCAATCTTCGAAAAATATTTGGCTCCGTTCAAGCAGTCCATCAGATCATCCATCCTTGGCAATGGAAATCTATACCTGATGGTTATTTTGTTGATCGCCCTTGAGTCGCTACACATCCTCCAACCTCCATCTTTCTTCGGACTGAGTACAGTCAGAACAACACATGGACTCAAGCTTTCCTTGACTAATCCTTTGTCCAATAACTCCTGGACCTACCTTTTAACCTCTTCATTCTCCTGCGGCGTCAATCTGTATGCGGCTTTGTTTGGTAAACTGGATCCTGGTATGAGATCGATATGATGACTCACACTCCTGATCGGTGGCAATGAACGAGGCAGTTGATCCACTATGATGTCAGCGAACTCTTCTAGCAGTTCCTGAACTTCTTCTGGAAAATCATCCACTCTTGTGCTAGTCAGAACAATTTTTGGTTTTCTGACCACAATGAACTGTGGATCCTCCTTCTTCTTAACCTCTGTAAGAAGTTCCTTCCCACTCATGAGAAGTACTGTGTTGCTTACTTCCAACTTCACCTCCTTATCCTTTATTGGAAGAAACATGTGTGTCCTCCCATTCTTCTCTAGGGTGTATGTGTTCATTCGCCCATCATGAATCACATTTCTATCATATTGCCATGGTCTACCCAACAATAGATGACAAACATCCATAGGAATGACATCACACGATATCTTATCATTATATCCACCTATCTTGAATTCAACTAAGCACTGTTTGGTGACATTTACCTGATGTCCTTTTTGTAGCCACGAAACTTTATATGGACTTGGATGATCAATTGTCTCCAACTCCAGCTTCTCTACCATCTCTGTAGATACGAGATTATCCGTGCTACCACTGTCTACAATGACCTTGCATACCCTATCCTTGGTCTTGCAAGCAGTCCTAAAAAGTCTGGTCCTTTGGACTGAACTTTCCACCTCTTTCTCTGGTGTTAAGAGAACTTTCCGCATCATCAACGACCTTCCGCCTTTAGCGTCTTCCGCCTCAACATCTTGTCTCTGTGCTTCGGCGATGTGAGTCTCTCCACTGTCCTTCTTTTTCTCTGGACACTCGAATGAATTGTGTCCATTTTTCCCACACGTGAAGCATGTGATTACTCCACCTCTTCCTCTTCCTCTACCTCTGGTACGAGGAAACCAATTATTATCAGCATATCCTTCTCTCCGCTCAATATGCTGTTCTCTTTTCTCAGCGTATTGCCCTTGCTGTGAACTTCCACCTCTCTCTACTCGAGTTTGAGGTTTCTTCCAGTCATCCCTGGGATTTTGGGTTCTTTCCTGGGCAACTGATTTGTCTCTGGGCTGACTTCTACTTCTGCCCCTCTGACCTTGCTTTCGACTCAGCTTCTCTTCAGCTTTCAGAGCCGTTTGATAAGCATCCTCCACAGTCCAGATGGTTACCATGCTCATCTCATCCCGAATCTCATATCTCAAGCCATTCATATACCTGGCCACTTTTTCGTCATTGCTTTCGCGATGACCTACCCTGATATTCAACCTGTAAAACTCCTCAGTATATTCCTTCACTGACATCAATTTCTGTCTCAGGTTCTGCATCCTCCTGAACAAAGTAATTTGATAGTCCCTGGGGATGAATTTCGCCTTCATTTTCGCAATCATCGTATCCTAGCTTTTAATCTTTTGCTTTCCCTTGCAGCGTCTGTCAACTTGTAGTTCATCCCACCACAATGCTGCATGTCCCTTCAATCTAGTGACAACATGCCTGACTTTCTTGTCCTCTTCGACATATTCATAGTAAAAGTATGTGTCAAGAGCTCTAATCCAGTCTAGAAGCTGCTTTGCATCCAAGTTTCCCTCATAAACTGGAATGTCCATCTTTTCTTTTGCACCCATCCTTGCAATAGCTTTGATCAAACGCTCGTTTGATGCATCTTCGGCTGCAACTTCCTCTTCTCGTTTAGCCTCAAATTCACCCTCGGAATCACTCAGATCCCCTGCACTGGATGTGCATCTTTGCGCTGTCTCCATGTCTTCAAGTCTTGCTCAAAGATCACGCATCTGTCTCTCTATGGCTGGATCTGCCATCTGTCTGCCCCTTCATCGCAACATTTCCCTATCCTCTGGATCGGGTGATTGTCTATCTCTTCTCGGCGGTATGGTGAATCCTTCCCTTCTCTGCTATAGAAATCAAAGAACCTTTCTGTGCTCTGATACCACTCTGACGCAGGCGTGCTCCTCAGGGCACATCCGCTCACAGGATCTTCTCCTTCCTCGGCCCGAAGAACACTAATCATTCCTTCTATTTCCCTGTCGGCAAATCTTCACCCACAGAACTCTTCGTGTGATCCCCCTCTTTACTTATCGGGGAATCGAACTTTGTGGTATCGCGAGGTTAATGGTCAAGCACTGGTGTTTCGGATCCCTGAACCCCGAAGCAAGTCAATGCTGACCCCTCCTTTTCCTGTCGGGACTTCTCCTATCATGATTCGCCACTCGCGATATCAAGCAATTCACTTTATCGACTCCCGACTCACGATATGCCGAGACTTCGATGAGCTCGCTTGCTTTGACTTTTCAACGATCCCTTATCCTGTCAGAACTTCGGACTTCGTGGGATTGCAAATACTAATGTCAATATTTCAGGACTTCTCACCGTGAAACTCCGATAGCTCATGCCACCTGTCCTCCACTCTGACCCTTCTGGCCCACACTATCCTCTTAGATTTTTGGGATATCGTGTATCGCAATATTGCGATTTTCGTTGCAATATTTTGGAGTTTCAATCCACGAAACCCCGATTCATGATATATGTGTAGATCCAACAATCCTCGTGGTCCTGATCAATGGCTCTGCCCCTCCTGAACTTCGAACCTCTGTAAGAATATGACGTCGTATCTCCCTTGCACCTCTGTGAGATCTAACGACTCACAGAGTATCGCGAATTCTCCTTGGAGAATACTGACCGTCCACTCCTTCCCTGGTGATTCCTGCGGAATAACTAAGTGTTCCTCCTCCGACGCTTGTCCTCCTGCGAGTAAACTTACGACGCTTCTTTCCAACCTTCCAGGTACAACTTTCTCTGTGTGACCCTTCAATGAATTTGAAGTCCTATCGCTCTGGAGCTTTCCCTCGACCTTCAAGTCCTTCAGGAACCTCTTGCATGCACTCCTTGCGACAAACCTTCAACCCCGTCTGAGTGTTGAAGTCTTCGACTCTGCGCACGCCTGCAGTAGCAGTCCTTCAAACTCTCTTCTCAGGTTCGTAATCCTGAACTTTACTCGGCCTGTGCACTCCTTGCACGGATCCTATGCCCAACTGCACCCTTGGGATGAATGAGAACAAAAGTTATCTCTACTTGAACCCTCTGTCAATGCACTCCTTGCGGACACATCGACTGCACTCCTTGCAGGAATTCTCTGGCTCAAATAGAGAAACAATTGAACCTCGTTCCTTCACCCCTTCAGACTTCAATTCATACATGAAATCATATACACAACATGTAAAAGAAAATGTATAACAAGGAAGCAAACATTCATGAGCATATCATCAATACACAGAGAACAGACACAAAACCATGAATTTGAATCAAACTCTTCTATCAATTCAAATATCAGTACATGGGTGTTCTTACACAACTCTCTGCATGCTCTTGCTCTTCTTCCTCTTCATAATTATGTTACAATGCACAATGAGGGTGTCTATATCCCGTTTCCCTCTTTTCTTCTAAAACTGTCTAATCTAAAAATTAAAATCCTATCTACCTGCATTAACTATATTAAATGTCGTCTATCTACTAAGGACGAGAGCGTATGGCTCAAGGTCCCGATTACATTTACAAGTGCGCTTCATTAAATCTCCTCATTAATGTTCGCGCAACAGTTTCAAGGTGTTTTCAAAAATTTGTTTTGGCTTGTCCAACTGTCCACTTGCATTCCGCGCTGGCTCGCTTGAACTAGGAGATGCTCCTGCATCAATACTCAACCCATAGTATCAAACCCTTTTGGGTCTCTTTTTAGTTCATCGGGCTACAATACTCCGTCCATCCCTTCGACCTCTAGCCCTTTCTCTTATGGTATGTCAAATTTCACATTGCAATTTTCTTTGTCCATTCCAACATCTAATCCAAATCCTAGTATTGGACTTGGGGGAATGGCTCCTCCACATATTCCACTTTTGTTTGGTGGTTCTCATATTCCCCAAATGACTCCTATGGTTTGAATCCTACCTCCTTTTCACCCCGGGTCTAATCCTAGTCTTAACGTTCTTGGATGGAGTAATCAACCAGGCGGACAAGCTGTTGCATATGTTCCTTCCTTTACACATACCACCTCCACACCGATTCTAACCAACACGTTTGGCATGACGAATTCACCTCTATCCTTTAGATTTCCACCCGGAGAAGGGCAATTTCATATTTTGGGCAACCCCCAACCTAGAGATACTCTGGCTGGTGGAAATATTTACAACCCTCATTATAACATTCCTACTGGAATGGTGCCCAACCAACCCCTTATGAATCAGTTTGGAGGGGGGTTTTACAATCCCAGAAAAGGCCATGGTGCATACCAGAACCCTGGATGGGCCATGATTCCCCAACATCAGTCTTTCCCGGGAGCTTGGGAACAAATGTCGCAACCTTGTCTTCCCTTTCTGGCCATGCTTAATTTGCTAGACTTGTCAAGATTAATGAATGAACTGGTGTGTCATGACCCGACATGGCCCCTCATCCCCGCCAAGCTTCCTTCAGATATTCCAAAATTTGAGGGAAAGACTGGTGAGGATCCTGGTGATCACGTCACTACTTTCCATCTTTGGTGCTCTTCCAATTCCCTTAACGACGATTCTATTCGTTTAAGATTGTTTCAACGCACCCTCACAGGGGTTGCAACAAAATGGTACATAGAGCTACCAGGGGGTACGTACGGGAATTTTAATTAGATGGTTCTAGTTTTCCTCAACCACTTCCAATTGTTGGTTCATTATGATACCATCATAGAAATTATATCGGCCCTCCGCCAAGACAACGCCACCCATATCTCGAATCACATCCAAGAGTGGATTAGACGGAAGAGGTTGATCAAATCCTACATTCCTCCAGAGGTCCTGTTGGAATGGTTTCTTAAGTCTTTACTGTCTTATATTTCAAAAGATGTCTCTACATCTGGGGTACCATCTGAAGAGGAAGAAATTTTCAAATCCCAGTAGTTAGATCTCATATATGGTCAGTTTGGGATGTTATACGAAATTGTTCCTGACGCACCAAGGTTAAACTACAACCCTAGGCAGAAGCCCGAGCCTCATGTCGATGGCATTATAGGCTCCACAAATGTTAAATCTACATACTTGGTGAAAAACCAGTTGAAAGAGTTGTCTCTAAGCCAGTTTTTAGGAGGACAAGCTTTGTTTGTGTCCTCCACTCCCACTCAGTCGATGGATGTACATTCTGTGTAGTCGTCGACTAACCTGAATGGTAACCAACAATTAGGAGGGAATAAAAGGAAAGGACGTGGTAATAATCATAAGGGTGGGAGGAATAATGATAATAAACCCAAGGACAATGCTAACAATTATAGATTGAAGGTTAATGTTGGTGAGGGAAAGAAAGAAAAGCGTAAGGTGAAATTCCCTTGTAAGTTTTGTACTAATGATGACCTTACCCACTTGTGCCCCAAGCACGAGGAAGCTGCGAGGCTTTTATATCTACTGCTTACTATGCTGACTAATCCTTTTCTGCATAATCAACACATGGCCTCAAGCTCTTCTAATGCCAGAAATGTGACTAGTGGGAGTCAAAACCTACCAGCATAGGACAATGACCGTCTATGCATAAATATGGTCAAGTCTTAGATTAATGTAGTCACTTGGTCTCGCGATTACAATTTTTCATAGGTTGTTCTAGGTCTAGAGTCTCCCCTTCTCCAAAGATGCCTTTACAGATCGAAAACCCAGAGCTTCCGCCTCGTATTCCGAAAGGAGTACTCAAACACTCTACCCACAACCCTAATGCTAGAGCCACCCATAATTAATCTATTGTTGAGGATCTGGGTCAAACCCCTTGTGTGATGTCAGATTTGGAGGTACTCTAGAAGTTTCCTTCATAGAGGAATACCTTGTTATCTGTGTTAGGATCTCTAGATCCCTGTGGCTCTAAGGTCTTCAAGTTTGACGTCACAGATGTGAAGCCTCGCTTGCCTTACCATGTGGCCTTTCAAATCCTTGTGGATTACTCAAAGTATACCATCAAACATACTATTATTGATGAAGGCATTGCAACGTGTGTGATTTCCCTAACCTGTTGGAAAGCCATTGGCTCTCCAACCCTCTCTCAATATCCGACCATGTTGACCACATTTGATGGTCATTCTTTCCATCCCCACGTTATTATTCCTACCTTTATGGTCGAGTTATGTGAGAAGATAGTGGAAGTGGATGTCGAGGTGGTTGATGCACCCATTGACTATAACTTATTACTAGGGTGTAACTAGACTTATGCTATGATTGCAATCGTATTGTTCATTTTCCATACTTTATGTTTTCCTCATGATGGGAAAATCGTGATGATAGATCAGTTGTCCTTTGTGCATGCTAGCCCTAATGCATCAGTTGGACCTTTGATCCCCATGATCGACAATTATCAGCCGAGAACTGAGGATATTAGTGTCAGAATGTATTCCTCCCTTATGGGTACCTTTGATTTCGTGGCACCAATTCATCATATCTATACCATGTCCAGTAGGTCTGCTTCGTCAATGAGGTTCGTTCCTTTCTGCACTTTGTACTTTAATGATCCTTGTACCCTAACTTCCCCAACCTTGTCTTGTGAAGGCCAATCACATATTGGAATGGCGATGCCACTGTTGAAGGTAAAGATAGTGTATCGGGTTGTTCTTGATTTTGATGCCGACCTAGATCCTGTCTCCTCGCAGATGGATGAGGAGGATCTTGTTCTCCGGCCCATATGGGCCACTGCATCGTCTTGCTCACACGATTGCCTTGATGATACTTTACCTTTGGATGATGCAATCATAGAGGCCATGAATGGTTCTTATAGGCCATGGGATGATATGCATCATCGCTCTTACTTCCTCCCAGAGCTTGTTAGGATTGAACAAGAAGATTTTAGGTCTACCTTGAGGGAGATAGTCGGTCACACCATTGTTCCACTTGATACGCATGGAATTTATTACTAAGGAAACATGGCGAGTATTTATCCTACCGTCATGATCGACATATCTCGTATTCCTGGTAAAATTGAAAATGTATATATCAGTGTGAATTATTCGCCTGAAGAAATTCAGACCTACACCTAGCTCTTAAAATAATTTCATGATGTATTCGTTTGTTCATATGAGGAGATGCCAAGAATCAACCCTCACATTGTATAACATGAGATTAAAACCTACCCAGATGATAAACATGTTCGACAATGACTTAGAGCAGTTAATCCTAGGAAGGCCCCTGCTATTAAGGAAGAGGTGGAAAAACTGCTTAATGCAGGCTTTATCTACCTAGTTCCCTTGACTGAATGGGTATCCAAACCCATTCCCGTGAATAAGAAGCAAGGAACCATCCACGTGTGTATGGATTTTCGAGACCTGAATAAGGCCATTCCTAAAGACAAATTTCCGACACCTTTCATTGATCATATTCTCGATGAGTGTGCGGGAAGCGAGGTTTTTCTTTTATGGACGAATTTTCAGGATACAACCAAATTCAGATTAAACCCGAGGATCAACATAAGACGACATTTATTTGTCGTTGGGGTACTTTCGCATACTGGAAAATGTCTTTCGGCCTTAAAAATGTTGGAGAAACCTTTCAACGAGCCATGACCTTCTCTTTTCACAATCTCAAACATATAGTTGAAGCCTACCTCGATGATCTCGCTGCTCACTCTCGCAAGAGAGTGTATCACTCTACCCACCTTCGGCTAGTTTTTTAGAGATCTCGCTATTATCACATCCGTTTAAACCCTCATAAGTGCATATTTTTCATTAGGCTGGGTCGTCTTTTAGGGTTCTTAGTATCTGAGACTGGGATCATGGTGGATCCTTTAAAGGTTGAGACAATACTTCGATATCCTTCATCGCGCAACATTCGCCAGCGTCAAGGTTTACAGGGGAATATTAACTTCTTACGTCGGTTGATAATAATCTATGCCAATATTACTAAGGGTTCAATGCATCTCTTGAAGAAATAAACTCTGTTTTTATGGGATGAGCGAGCCTAGGAATACTTTGATGCTCTTAAGAAAGCCTTGGTATCGACGCCTCTACTAAATCCTTCAGACGACAATAGAGATTACTTGATTTGTAACACCTCGTCCGAAGGGACGATTGGGATGGTTTTTGATCCAGATTATTTTTAGAATGACATGAAGGCAAAAATATAACCAATATATCACAATGATATACACAAAAATATAGAAGATAACATAGATATACAGTGAAACCCAACTTCTATTGCTGAATAAGATAGAGAAACATTGTAAAACACAAACTAGAAAAATGGGGTAGCTTATCTCTAAAAGAAAGAGATGTTGGCTACGCTTCATTCACAAGAATCTTTACATCACACTCCATTGCATGCTTAAAGGGCCACCTTCACCTCAATTATATATGAGAGAGTGAGAGGAAAACAATTCCCATGATGGATGTGGGATAAATTGGACTAAGTTTAAATCTCTACATCACACTCCATTGCATGCTTAAAGGGCCACCTTCACCTCAATTATATATGAGAGAGTGAGAGGAAAACAATTCCCATGATGCATGTGGGATAAATTGGACTAAGTTTATAAAATTCCATAGGCATGTAAAACACTAGGACTTCTCGGGTGGTCACCCATCCCAATACTACTCTATTCTGAGCACGCTTATCTACAAAGATCTAATGAGATCCATTGCATTAATGCTATGATGTAGGGATGTACATAATACCACTAGAAAATCATTAAATGATGTCTGTAATTAACAAATGAAGATGACATTACATTTCATTCCCCATCAAAAGGGTGAATATCATGGTTTATCAAAACCACAGGCTCAAAATGGTGATTTAGTGGAAGAGGTGGATGGCCATTGAGATCCATCTGGATCATTCCTCCCCCCTGAGGAAGCAATGGTCCCCATTGCGTCAAGTTCCCTTGGGAGATAGAGAGACTTCTACTAAATATGAAGCTTGGTGCACTGCTTGCCTTGCTGAAGAAGCTATTTTGCTTAGCTTGTTGAATGATGTTATGAACTTGTAGCTAGAGGGGTTGGAATCGTTCAACCAATCTAGCTGCATGATCTACCTAAGTGTGGGAGGACTCTATCGGTGAATATGAAACATGAAGAGTATGAAGGGTTCTGTTATAACCTTGCTTGACTGGGTAGTGTGGAGGAACCCCCGTAGGTGCAACAAGAATATATTGGTACTAATATACAATCTTGTTGATCTGCTTCTACTGGATAGAAAGGTCTTAGGTTGAGGTTGCAGTGGTTGCAGTGTCCTTCTGTTCACCTTGTGATCAGATTGTGAAGAGGCTAAACTTTGCAGTATGAGAGATTACTTTGTGGCATTGTTTTGCTGGGACAATAGTCAGAACTACTTTTGGTATCCTGTATAGCTGACCCCCTAGAGTAACAATGACACTACGAGGTTGAGACTTATAAATAACATGATGCCTCCACATATATGGATGGACTAATAGAATATCACAGACTTCCAGTGGGAAAACATCACACAATACCTCATCCTTGAAGGGCTTGATGCCGTAGGACAGGAGACACTGCTGGCTGACACAAAGATATTGACCATGGTGAAGACACCCGATGTTGTATGGATGCGGGTGTAGTGTTGTTGGAAAATCCAATTTCTTGACAACCTCTGTTGAGATGATGTTCTTTTGGCTTCCACTATCAACAATAAAATGCAGTGGGGTCCCCTTCACCCACATATGTGAATGGAAGAGTTGCTCCCCCTCCTTAGGATATTCTTATGGTTGGATTGTTGCAGTTCCGACAGTAGCAGTGGGTTCTACATCAATGATATGTCTCCTTTTATTATTTTCTGAATTAGGGTCCAAGTCGGGGTTCAAATCTTTGTCTTTGAGCTCGACCACCAATGTCTGTATTGAGCAACATTCATCAGTGTTGTGCCAAGGGATATTGTGGAACTCACACCACTTTCCGATGTCTTTATTAGACTTCCCATTACCCTTCTTTTCTTGCATCTGGGACTGGCTCTCTTGAGGTTAACCTTCCTTGCTTTGTCCATGCTTCTCCCACTTACTTCGCTGCTTGAATTTCTGTTCAATTTTGACTGCATATCGATAATCAGCTCCCAGTGAGGAGATGTACAAGAAATCCATATTTTTTTGGATGTACCTGTGTATACCACTGCGGTACTTCAAAACCAAGTGCCTCTCAGAGTCTCTGATACCTATCTTTGAGCGCAAGGTATGAAATATGTTGGTGTACTCCAACACTGTCTGGTCTCTTTTCTGACACAAAGTTGTCCATCTCATGTATTGGTCATCATAGTTTCCGACATGGTAGAAATCCTTCTTTAGGGCATCTACAGAGGTCACCCAAGTGGGTTCTCTCCCAAATAGTGTAGATTCATCCATGGTGTACCTCTTCCAGTAACCTTCCCACTAAGATCCGACACGGGTAAGGGCTTTAAGGAGCACGAAGGTGATCTTTTCACTATCGAATTTTTTTTGGGACAGAGTAATAACCTTATAGTAGATTCAATGATTTTTCTAGAGCATCTGCATCTATCTGGCCTTCAAATAAAGGGATATCAAAATTTACTTGTACCTTGAAGGGCGTCTCACTTGCGAAATTGTTGCTTGTCGAAGATGCCTCGGTTGCCGCCATCGATAGTCTTCGAAGGATCTGAGCGAAGTTGTCCATCATCTCGTTCCTTTGTCACACGAGGGATTCCTCGAGCAACGTCTTGAAAGGATCTCCTTCTCTGTCATCTCTTTTTTCTTCCGCCATGGGAGGTTGCTTGGGCTAGTGAGAGTGGTTCTACTCAAGCGAAACTAGCTCTAGAGCCAAATCTCTATACCACCTGACCTCGTCAGGGACTTGCTCTGATACCACTAATCCAGATTATTTTGAAAACGACATGAAGGAAAAAATATAACCAAGATATAACAATGAAATACACAAAAATATAGAAGACAACACATAAATACAGTGAAACCTAACTTCTATTACTGAATAAGAATTGAAGAACACAAACTGGAAAAATGGGGTAGCTTATCTCTAAAAAGAAAATGTTGGCTACGCTTCATGCACAAGAGGCCTTACATCACACTTCATTGCATGCTTAAAGGGCCTCCTTCACCTCAATTATTATATGAGAGAGTGAGAGGAGACCAATTCCCATGATGCATGTGGGATAAATTGGACTAAGTTTATAAAATGCCATAGGCATGTAAAACACTAGGAATTCCTAGGCAGTCACCCATACCAGTACTACTCTAGCATGTGCGTGCTTAACTGCAGAGTTCTAATATGATATGACGCATTAACACTGTTGTTCCTACATTTATACTTAAGGATTCAAAGGATAATGTCAAGGCATCCATAAATAAATAAGGTTTTAGTGTTGACAAGAAGATTAATACTTTTAAGAAAATGAAGCTATGGTAGATTTCGAAGCTGTCTTTGCCTAGCTTCCTAATGTTCGTGGACACTTATGTCCTGCTCAATCACTTCCCATGAGAGTTCAAGATCAACCCGGGTATTAGAGGTCTCTAGGATGGTATTAAACAAAGTTAAAGCAATGATGGTCTGATCATTAAGACCGGGCTCAATATTGGGCTGCCTTGCAACAGGTACAGTCATGGAGAAAAAAAAACAAAATCAAAGAATCTGTTGTTTTTTTTAATATTTGTTTTTTTCTAGTTTCAATTATATGAGAAAAGTTCCTAAAATTGAATTAATGGTATAACAACTCAGAGGCCGTCTTTCGTATCTGAGTTAATATTGAAAATAATGAATGTGATGAGAGAAAAACATAAAGCTGTTAAACAAAGCAAGGTGTCAATCACAAAAGAATCTCACTTTGCTACAAAAGAAGAAAACATATGAGAAACCTTTAATGAAGCATGAAATGTAACAATCTAACTAACTCTCACGTCTTATATTTGCTAATAGAAAACATAGAGTAAAATTTGTAAGCAATCAGATAACTAAATGAAACATATAACCATAGTAGAAGTTGTACTAAGTTGTGATTAGGCATTCATCAAAGACGTATGAATAAAGATGCTGAAATATGAAGGAACATAAGAAAACATAACTCAAGAGTGACGAAATATGGAGTCTCTGGTCTGTACTTGTATTAATTCTCGAAAAGGAGAGATTTTTCTATTACAATCGGCAAAAAACCAACCTTCTTTTAGTCTTTTGAAAATATATTTATACAAGAGGTTCTCAACCCTAGGCGGTTGGAATTCTCGTTATTCATAGCTAATAACGGTTACAAAATGAAAACTTGAACCGTTAGACTTGGTTCTTTTATATTTCTTTCTCATACCAGTAAAATAGGTATACATATGTTACTTCATTGATTCTTTGAAGTACTTCTTTCACCTTGCTCGAGACATTTGATGCACTTGCTTAAAAATTGTACTAATAGTCTAGAATATTTTGTCACATCTTTTACCTCAAAAAGATACAACTTCTTTTGTAATTGTGGCAACCTGTATTCTCTGTTTTTATCTTCAGAAGTCATTGACTGTAACTGTAAATTTGGCTTTACCAACCATCTATATATTTGAGCGATGTCAACCTACTTTAGCTGTGAGATTTCAATATGATCTTCCTTTAAGCTCTCTTTGATGTCAAGTTGATGTTTTACAATGTTGATTTGTCCTAGTATCTCAGAACAATCATCCTTTCCAATGCCTAGTGATTCTTTATTTAGCAAATTAAAAACCTCTTCACAATCCTCTTTTATTTATTTGGCCATTCTTTTACTCTCGGCTATATTGGCCTCCCATGCCTTCAATATTATATCACCTCTGATTTGTTTTGCAACAATCAATCTGGGAGCTACATGTACTCCTTATCTAGCCGATGACACAACCACTTTTTTAAAGGTGGTCCGGGTTGCAGTAGCCTCTCCTTCTTTGAAATTGATATTATATAATGATTGATTTACTTCCTGAAAATGATTTTGGATGATCTCTACCTTAGCCCAAAGGATTTTTTGTGCTATTTCCAGTTTCTTTAGCACTTCCGATGCTTGAGCTTGGAATACTGCTATATCCATAACCATTTTCTCAGTGGGACTTACCTTGTTTTGTAATTGTTTAACCAACTCATCTTACTGGACAAGACTAGACTTGAGTAGTTGGATTTCTTCTCTATCAACGACTCTATCCTTTTCAAGTCCTTTATTGACCTCAGCTTTGGTATTCTTCTCTGTATTCCTTATTTGATCTCACAATTGACTTATCATCTGATTTCTTTGCTTCAACCTTTCTTTCAGATTATCAACTGAGAATAAGTTTGTTATTGCAAAAGCTCCCAAAGAGCCTGCTACCTTTGTAGCAAAGTCTTCATCTTCCAAATTTTTTCCATCCAATAATACTCTGTGCTTTTTGACCATTGCACCCTCTTTCTGGTGCATTTTTTTCTTTACCACAACTTTCCTTTTCTTACTGAAAAAGAAATCGATAGGAGGTTTTTCTTCAATAGGGATAGGCGTGATATCCCCTATGAATATTACCTTTGCATTAGGGTTTCCTTTGGTGAACTTTAATGGCGTGATAGCCTCAATGGGGCTGCCGATTTCTGTGGATAAATGTTTTTTGGCTCCATCTATAGTTGATTTATCATGTGAAGACAATGGCTTATCTTCTCCTTACTTTTTTAATGTTTCTGATTGATCTTTGGACTGGTCATCAGATACCTCTGTCGCTGGGATATCCTTTTTCCGAGTCGAGATCTCAGAACTATCTGGTTTTTCTGGGGCTTATTGTTTTCTAAAGATCCCGACTTTTGGGTTCTGGGTTTCTGTTTGCTGTCTAGCAGGAGGCATTAGGTTTTCCCCTCGTAATACTTTCAGAAGAATACTTCTTCGGTGTTTTTGGAAATTGTAAAACTCAACCATTTCACCAGGTGGTAGAGATCGAACTCGGCTCAGAAGTTTTTGGTAATATCTTACCCCTCAGAACATTTCGTCCTGAGAGGACTCTTCATGTTCATACCTTTTAAGATTGGAACTGGCCATATGGTTTCCCATGACATTCTGTGGGTCATGCTTCTTGAATTCAATGTTAACCAACTTTATTTCTTCTAAGGTCGCAACCTCCACCTTGGAATGACTGAAATCCAATAAGGAAAATGAACCAATAGGAAAAGGAAAGGATGGGCATACCTTTTTCTGCACGACTTTGAGCTCTTTGCTAATCCCACCGAGTACAGTTTGCCGTGCAACATCGCAGCATACCAGTTGGTCTAGTAAAAATTGTGGTAATGCATATGGGGGAACAGAACAACCGAAAAATCTAATATAAGAGAAGTGTTCATCTATGTAACAGTCTGCCACTTTACCCAGGTTAACCATAATGTTGTATGAAATTCTAGGAGGTGGGTGACCAAATATAACAATATGCATCGACACCACTACCCAATTACATATTTCATAAAATAAATCTTTTGCCTTGTCTTCCCAGAGCTTTGAATGATAATCATGAATTGGTTCTGCACTATCTGGAGTCCAACTCCAGCTCATCAGTGGGAAAGGCGTCATGAAATAGATGGAATCCATAATATAGGCTGACATGAAAAATGAAGCTGGTTTCCCTTTGGATTTCTTTGTTTGGTATTATGTAATTTCACTGGCCAGACTATCCGACAATATGTTGGCCTGGTCGAAAGAATAACCTTCCGCCACTGTGTGTATAATGGGTACCCATGATAGAAAGAAATGGACCGTGTTCTCTTTTCCATAAATTTTGCACATCATCATGGCTATATACATGAACTGTGGTTCAAGCGATGATATTGAATATACGCCGTGAGAGTTGGCTTTGAACTTTTCGGTGTGTGAACACCAATCCTTGATCAAGTCGAAAAGACTCTTTCCATATTGATTGCACTCCTTCTTATTAAAATTCACTAGAAAACTGGCATCACAAATGAAGTTTGATGTTGTAGACAATTTATACATCACCTATATGTGTTCTGGCCGAAATGACCCAGCAACTACCTTATGAGAGTTGAATATAGTTCTAGTTGGGATATCTACATGATCCAGTGCCCATCCAATCATGTCAATGTAGGGTAAAATCCTCGGCCTTGTTGCTACCTTATGCAGCTCTGCTTGAGCGATAATCTTATATTTGGTAGATAAGTTATCCTTTTCGTTGTCACTTGAATCATCAGGGTAGTTTACCACTTTGTATTGTATGGTGTTGAACACATGCATCCATGTTTTAACTGTGCTTATACTTCTAGGTGAAGTATACAAAATAACGTTTGTGTTCTGGCCAGGACTTTCGCCAGTTGCTTTAGGCGCTTTCTGTGGAGCCATGATATCAGATTTTAGAGTTCTATTACATGTTACAGAGAATGATAATGTAGAAAACTAGTTATTTCACTAAGCTAGCTCTATGAAAACAAGAATGTAATTCGGAACTAAAAATATATTTTTACCTTAAACGCATAAACCATGTGTATACCTTCACTGAAAACGTGTTTAATTTATTTAATAAAAAAGATTTGGGCGTTAAAATCGGATCTTATTTGGAATCATTTCCCTAAATCAGATATTAATGTCATTAATAGTCGATACCTGGGGAAAAGCGCAAAATTTGAATGTATCCAAGTTATTATTAAGCAATAGATTAATTAGAGTATAATCCTCATTTAGTACATTAACTAATCATACTTATCATTTAATCAAGTTTCGACGTTTCAGATCTCGGGGATCTTTATGATAGTTTAATCTGAGACTTATGAAACACGAAGTCGTGATAGATTTAATTAAGTATAATCATTTTTAACTCTTCTAATTAACCGCGATTTATTTTAGAATGGCAGGGTTTCGGGTATTGGGACTTCAAAATATTTTATATGTAAGAGCTCCTGAATCGCAAAGTTGCGATGAGATTTACTTATCACTAATATTTCTTAATCTTTAATTAACTCGACTTAACATTTAATACTTTCATGAATTTGGGTATCGGGGCTTCGAAGATTCTCAATTTTGAACCTTCGTACTTCATGAAACCCCGACTCCCGAAATTTCGAAAGCAAACCTTTATATAAATTAATTTGTTAATAAATAGGCGGCTCCATAATTTCTTAAGAATTTTAGACCATTGTATTAATCAGAAGGCTTCATTCGACGATGATTATCCAAGTGCATTTTTTGGCTTTTATTTAAACAAAAATGAAACTTATTTTAGTCTAAAGTTTAGAATAATATGTATGTTTCAACATAGGCTCCATCTAGGGATCTTGTCTCCCTGCCGGACGAGAAGAACAACAGACCAAGTGCCTTTATTGGGTAAATGGAGTCATTATTGCATTTCTGTGAAACACATCTAAAGAAGACACAAAGAAGGATTTTAGAATTTCATCCTTATCTTTGAAAACTTAATCATTCTCTGATTCTCGAGTTAGGCCTATCAATGGCTTTCCTTTCCTAAAACTGACCTCAAATTTGTATAAGATAATCAAAACAACCTTAATCTTTCTATCGTAGTTTATTTGATTTTGTTTGCATCAAGGTAAAGTAATTTCAATATTTTAAGTTAGGGAGTCCCTATTTAGCTTAGAATGTAGATCTAGTAAAAAAAAACTAGTTACCAGAGTACCTTATAACTCATGTATAACAACCTAGCAGATATTGTAAACATTGCTTCACTGCCAGCGAGCCTGTTCAGTACCCCGGTGAAGTTATCAAATTTCCCACATTGAATTTCCTTTCACCACTTCAATTAGTAATTTAGCATTTAAATGCTGAGATGAGGGCAATCACTTAATGAATTTCATTTCATCGTCTCTTTTGGACCAGATGGGGGCAATCGTTTTATGAATTTCCTTTCACCATCTGTCTTGTTTTAAAACATGAAGTGGGGGCAATAAATCGATATGCAATATACTTGGGAAGATATCTGTTTATAATTTTACAATAGAGGTCTGTCAACTCACTTTGATTTCTTTGGACTAATCCTTCCCTGACCTTCAAAACATCTTCGCCTTCAGGAAAGTTCTCAAGGGGAGTTCTTATTTATTTATTTATTAGGGACTTTCCTTGAGCGGTTTAATCCTATTAGAAGAACCAAGATAGTTAGGATTAACCTAAACATACTTCCGGTTCAGTTAAAGTTAGAGGAATTATAGAATCTTTGCCTATTCTCGTTTTGAAGATTTGTTTATGAGTTTCCAAAATTAAGGTGAGACGTTTCTCCTCTGTAAAGCTCATGGGACGATATCAAGAATCATGTGAAGATATAGAATGAAAATGACCAGGGGAATAGAAAGAAGTTTCAGATGTTCTGTTGTAGGTACAATGTTTCTTAAACAAGCTTCTTACTCAACCCTTGAAACTTTTCTTTAAAATATTTTTATTGCTTATATATATATATATATATATATATATATATATATATATATATATATATATATATATATATATATATATATTTTGGGGGTTCAGATAATTTTTTTTAAAAATTAAAAGTAGCTTTCACTTCTCTGATTATATATTTGGTGATGATATTAGTAAACATAATATTTCTGTCTTACTCATTAACATCTCCTAGTAAATTTTAACTTAAGTTTACAAGACAAAAGTTCATACATCAGAATTTGTTTATACTTCCAGCCAAGCAGACTATTAGTTTATTACCTGTTTCGAGAGAAATTTAACGTGAATAGCTACGCATGTCACCTTTTTGATATCTGAAGTCTCGTGGCTATCGACAAGTATTGTGAAATAAGACAAACATGATAGTTGTCAGGAAATCTTTTAGATTAGAAACCTACTTATTGAATATTTTGATTTTTTTTTTTTTTTAAACTCACCGACCTGTTTCTATTTACAGTAAAAATAACAATTAAAACTTACCAAAGGAAAGGTAATTATAGAAAAAACATGAAACCAAATCGATATGTACAATGAGGGTTTGGAAACGTATTACTGTATGAAATGCTTGAGGTAACGACCGTTGATTGGGGTGTTAATATTTTTTATGTCGATATTTTCTAACAAAAAAACATTCTTTCCTTCAGAGGATGTAATTTTGTATGGTCCACACCAGATCTGGTCAAACTTACCATGCTTCCCAACATCTTATTTCCTGGCTTCCCATTTTAGAACCAAATCACCAGGGAGAAATTCCCTATCTTTAGCTTTTTGATCAAATAAGGCTTTCATGTTATCTTGATATTTCTGTAGTTTTTCATCTACTTCAACCCTATTTTGCCAAACTTCAATCAATTGATTTATCCTCTTGGTAATGTTATTTGGATCTTCTTTTGAGTCTTTCCAGAGTTTCATTATTGACAACACTAGATTTATGGGTAAAACAACATCAGTATCATATACCATCTGAAATGGAGACATCCCGATTGACCGTTTTGTGCCTATCATGTTAGCCCATAAGGCATATTTTAAATCTACATGCCATGATTTCTTATTTTCGGTCAATACTTTTTTAATTATAGTGATCAGGCTTTTGTTAGATGACTTGGCTAATCCGTTTCCCTGTGGATAGTAGGACGTAGAGTGTCCTAGCACAATGTTGTACTTTTGACAAAAATTATCATGGCCATGGATTTGAAAGCTTGAGCATTATCAGTAACTATCTTCCGAGGGCATCCAAATCTTGATAAAATATTCTCTTCTAGGAAACTGATCACTACCGTCTCGGTTGCGTTTCATGTAGGAATGGATTCCACCCATTTAGTAAAATAGTCAGTAGCATTCAGAATCCATTTATGTTGAGCACTCAAGTGTGGATGGATTTCACCAATAAAATCAAGACCCCATTGCTGAAATGGAGCTTCAGTTTTAACTCAAACTAAAGGTAATGCTAGATTTTTTTGCTTTCTTGTGAACAATTGATAGGGGTTACAAGCTCTGACTTTAGAATTTACATTAGTGAATAATTTCGGCCAATAATATCCAACTCGTAAGATTTTGTAAGTCGTTGCTCTCCAAATGTGATGTCCTCCACACACTCCTTCGTGGAATTCATTTATAACTTTTTCTGTTTCAGATTCTACTATACAACTCAGTAAGAAACCCAGAGGATCTTTCCAATATAATTGACCATCTATAATACAATATTTCACAGTGTGTAACTTCAATGTTCTAGATTTAGATGGGGTTAGGTCGCTAGAGTATTGAAGGGTCAGTAGATAAGAAACAATGTCGCTATACCAAGCTGAAGAAGAGCATTTATCTAGAATTTCAGTTGCGGGTACAGTGACATCGAGTTCGTCTATCTCTAAAAATCCTTCGTACTCCTGCAGATGATTTATTCCGAGTGCTTTTAAATTTGATTCAACCAACAATTTAGCCAAGCCCCGACCTTTAACAAGTTTGGTCGATTTAAATTTTAGGTCAAACACCTAAATTTTGGCTAACCATCTGCCCCTCCTTCTATCACTATCGGGTTGAACCAATATATCCTTAACAGAACTGGTGGGTACATAAGCAATAATTTTTGAATGTAGTATATAGGTTTTGAAAGCTTTGAGGGCTTTCACCATTGCATAAGCTTGCTTTTCCAATATATCATATTTTAGCTCAACATCTCTGAGACTTTTACTAAAGAACACAATTGGCTGCTCAAAACCCTCATCATTCTTCTGTAATAGTACGGTTGCAATAGTATGCTCATAAGAAAATGAAAAAATAAAAAATTATTTCAAATAATCAGGACTTGCTAGTACTGGTGCTTCACCTACGACCTTCTTAATACGTTCGAATGACGCCTTGGCCTCGCTTGTCCACTTGACCTCGCTGTATTTCTTAAGCATATCTGTAATCAATTTTACAATTTCAGCGAAATTCAGGATGAATCTTCTCAAAAAAATTATTTTTCCTAAAAATCACTGAAATTCTTTTCTATTCCTAGAAATATTAATAGTATCTATAGCTTCAATCCTTTTCGGGTCAATTTTAATTCCATCCCTAGATACTATGTGGCCCAAGAGTTTACCTTCCTACATTGCAAAATGAGATTTTTCGGCTTTCAGAGACAAACCAAATTTGCGACATTTTTCAAAAGTTTGCGTGAGGTGTACTAGATGTTCTGCATCAGATTTAGAAAACATATTTAGATCATCAAGATAAATAACAACAAACTTATCTCTTTCACCAACAAAGGCAATGTCCATAGCTCGTTGGAAAGTTGTTCCTGCATTCATTAAACCAAAAGACATTTTATCATACATAAAGGTACCCTAAGGGGTAGTGAACACAATTTTCTCTTTATCATCTTCATGTATTGCAATTTTATTGTAGCTCGAAAGCCGTCAATCATAGACATTCTATTTGCTCCAACTATTTTCTCTAAAACGTGATCCATTTTAGGTAATGGGCAATTGTCTTTGAGTGATGATTTGTTTAGATTTCTGAAGTCCACAGACAGTCTGATCTCACCATTTTTCTTCCTTACTGGAACTAAATTAGCTACCCACTCGGAGTATCTGAGTGGGATAATGATCTTGGCATCCAAAAGTTTCTTTACTTCTTTTTACATCACAGGCAGTAATATATAATTTATTTGTCTGAGCTTCTGCCTGAATGGTTTGACACCTTGCTTTAGAGGAATTTTGTGTTCCATTATGGTGGTATCATAAGTTCTTAATTCATCATAGGACCAAGCAAACTGTTTGAGCAACTCATCATATTTACTTTTTATTTCAGGAGGAAGGTACTTAGATAATTTTACCAACCTAGGATTTTCTTTGGTGCCTATATCACAATCTTCAACTTCTTCTAGTTGAGGCTGTAAAGTAGACTTCAAAGGAATGTCGTCATGATTAAATAATCTCTCCAAGGGGATCAAACCTTTGGGGATCTGATTTTTTTTCAAAATAAGCATACGATGATTAGCAATCTTATCTAGAAACTCTTGAAGATCTTCCCCTTCCTGCATAATCCAAGCAGGATCATTCTGATTTTCTTGGTCGATATGTGTTTTGACAAAGTATTCCACCGTTTATAAAAATTGCCGGATTTGTTCATCATCCTCGAAAACCTTCCAATGTTGAATATTATTCGGTATGGAAGGTCTATGTCTCATCTCTATATGGTATTTAAGTTTGAAAACCGTAGGAGGCACAAATGTTGAGGCTGCTTTGGCCAATGAAAATGCCCGTTGATTTTCTGTTCCGGGGATGTAATGAACTTTAACCGATGAGAAAAAATTCTCGATCAAATCCCAAGCACAATTTCTATAAGATCTCAACCTTGGGTGCTTAGCCTGGTACTGACGATTAATTTGTTTTATGATTAGTTCTGCATCACCATAGACTTCTAGGTTCTTAATTTTAATTTCTTGACAGCTTCTAATCCTAAGACCAAGGATTCATATTCACATACATTGTTAGTGTAATCTATGTCCCATTATAACCTGTAAGAAAAAGGAATAATAAACTCATCGTTGGGTGCCACAAACAACACTCCATCTCCTGCTCCTTCACAAGATGAAGCGCCATCAAAATACGTTTTCCAAACTCCAATACTATATACATCTTTATTTGTATTTTTTGTTTTTTATTTTTCTGTACATTCTTCTAAATCATCATCTATTGGTAAATTACAGTTTCCTAAATCTTGATCTGTGATATAAACAGGGTGGTTATTTTAATTCAATGGATCACTTACTGTAAATACTAGCCTTGTTTCTCTGTACAAGTGGGTGAACTGTCCGTCGAAGATCGAGATTGTAGTGTATGTCATATCTAGTTGGAGGGATCCTCCAAGTTTAACGCCCCAAGACCTGGATAACAACATGGCATACTTTGGAGGTATATCAACAACAACCACATCCATCATAACAGTTTTTACAGGAACCTGCGTAAGATTAACCACTAAATATTTAATCATACCCATACATTTGACTTTTCTCGAATCAAAAGAATACAGATCTCCATATGGTCGAGTAATTTCAAGACCCATTCTATCCATAATACCTTTGGGCATCACATTGTGAGAAGCTCTAGAATCTAACATGCAATTATGGAGCAGATGATCATGTACAATTAACATAATATAAAAGGGAGCGACAGTATCTCTGGTACCTTCAAAGTGTGGACCAAAGATAATATTCAGTTTATCATCTTCCAAATTTATAACGTCAGCCTGACTTTCAGTATCTGGAAAATTTATCATTTTGGCAATTTGTTTACTGTATGTAGGGTTTTTTGCTAGTTCGAATAGAGGTACAAGGATCTTGATTTTATTAATCTCATTCTCTAGATTAAAACTTCCCGCTGTCTTATCGACTTCTCTAGTTTGGATTTCTATTTCCCTTTTTTCTGATTTATTAGCTTGTGTTGCTTTTTTTTCAACTGTTTTTGTTTTTGCCATGGGAATTTCCACTTTTCTTGTATTGATAACTGGTGTTCCTGTTGGGTTTGTCTTGGTATACTATGTATCAACAGTCTTGGTTTTAACAGTCTATTTTTCAGCAGCTTTTGGAGCTGCCTCGTCTGTTTCTCCTTTTGGCAAAATTTTCTTCGGTGGGGCAGTTGTGACATTTTTGCTTCTAGGCCTTAGATTATATTTCAGTTGGAGTTCAACCATTATATTATCAACGATTCCTTAATAAGCCAAATCCTTTGTAATATTTCTATTATCATCATTTTTAGACCTGTATTCTGTATTTAAATATTTTTCATAATCTTGTCTCGTCAAATAAGGTTCTTGACAATCATCGTCAAAATTATTCATATATTCTTCTAACTCTTCAAAATTTCGCATATCCTCTCCCCCTATAAAATTTTTGTTTTTGAAGGGGGATTGAATCTTTTGTTCTTCATTCTTGATTGGTCTTTGTGGCATTTGAGGATTAGGATTTCTTTTGAAATCTTTTCTAGGGAACTGATCATTCTTAGATTGATCCAATTCCATTTTTGAGATTTTATTTGACAATTATTTAATTATTCTTGCCATGTCATCCATCTTATCTTCTGAAGACCTCCCAGATCCAGAGGGTCCTGCTTGTTCTCTGTACCATCTGGTTTCTTTATTTTCCGTTTCAAATTTAGCTTTTAACTTTCCCGATGCCATCATGTTTGATTCAATTTCTACAACGTCATATTGAATTTTAGTGAGATCAACATATCTCCTTTCTCTTAACAATAGAGCGAAATTTGGATCAAAATCCCCAACAAAAGTTACTTTCGCTGCAGGGTTGGAAGGTTTAACCTCAGCTGGAATCTTACTATATAATTTATTAAATATTTGAGTAAACTCAAGAACTGATTTTGAGTTTTTCTTTCTCAAAGCTCCAAATTCGGTTAGATAATAAAGATGATCTTTACTTTCTCCCCATTGTCTAATAAAATCATTTTCCAACTCATCATATGATCCTATGGATCCTGCCGGTAGTCCTCGAAACTAGGTTCTCACCTATCCTTCAAAATTTTGAACTAGGAGTCTTGAATAAACATCCTTGTGTTCAAGACCAAGGATGTCAACAAATTGATAAAGTAAATTAATGTGTTCAATCACGGTTAAATCCCCCTCTCTTGTGAATTACGACAGGTTTTTCATATAATTTTCAGGTAAATCATGGAGAGGGACTAGGAGGACCAAAGGAGCATACCTAGCAGCTACTTTGGCAAATATTCTAGGGGATGGGGGTGGTACTTGACTGCCTCCTCGTCCTCCTCCAACACCACCACCACCGCCTATGACACCACCTCCTTTGGCCACAACCAATCATAATTTAGAGGGTGAAGCTTGGAGATTATAGAGAAGAATTTTAAATATGTGTGGTGAACTTTCAGTCGCATCTGGATAAAGCAGAACGGTTTCAGGGAAATGATCGTCGGGGGACAGGAAATTTGAAAGATAGGGAATTGGAAAAAGAGGATTGGTTTCTTCGGACTCACAGGATGTGTACACAAGAGAACCAATAGGAGTCGAGTCAAGGTATAAAGTATATTCTTCTGAACTTTGAGAGTTTGGAAGCTGAACTTCGACAACTAATGAAATGTCAATTGAAGCGGGAAGTGAGATAGATCTTTTACCTCTATTGGTAAAGGAGACAGTTGGAAAAGTCTCGGCTTTAAACTCAGGTAAAACTAGCTCAGGTTCTAGGGTTTCGATTCTATCGATGGATGTTTCTCTGAAAAGGATTTGGGTGGAACCTTCTTATGAAGATAACCGCTCAAGTAGACCCTTAGTATTTGACTGGATGGATTTGGGTTGATAAATCTTACTTGTTGATGAAGTAGTCTGTTTAAGGTATCTTCTTGGTTTCAAAAGTTTTTCAGGATTGGATACATGCGAGGTCTGCTTATCGTCTGGATTCTTTCTGGTATTTTTTCGATTAAATGCCAGTTTATTAGTTGTGTATTTGCCAAGTGAAAGATAAAAAGATCCTTATAATGTATTCATTCTTTGTTCACTATCAAAGAAAGAAACTTACCAATGTCGTTCTCCCAGGGAAAAATAACTTCGTTTCTCCGTCCCTGACAATGACGCCAAAAAGATGTTGTTCCTAAGTTTATACATAAGGCTTCAAAGTATAATGTTAAGGAATCCAACAATAAATAAGGTTTTAGTGTTGACAAGAATATTAATACTTTTAAAAAAATGAAGCTATGGCAGATTTCAAAGCTGTCTTTGCCTAGCTTCCCAACGTTCGCAAACACTTATGTCCTGTTCAATCACTGCCCATGAGCGTTCAAGCTCAACCTGGGTATTAGCGGTCTCTAGGATGGTATTAAACAAATTTAAAGCAATGCTAGTCTAATCATTTAGACCGAGCTCAATATTGGGTTGCCTTGCAACATATACGGTCATGGAGAAAAAAATAAAATCAAAGGATCTGTTTTTTTTTTTTAATATTTTCTATTTTCTACTTTCAATTATATGGAAAAGTTCCTAAAATTGAATTAATGGTATAACAACTTAGAGGCTATCTTTAGTATCTGAGTTAAATTTGAAAATAATGAATGTGATGAGAGAAAAACATAACAAAGCAAGGCGTCAATCAAAGAAGAATCTCACTTTGCTACAGAAGAAGAAAATAGTCGAGAAACCTTTAATGAAGCATAAAATGTAGCAATCTAACTAACTATCATGTCTTATATTTGCTAATAGAAAAAACAGAGGAAAATCTGTAACCAATCAGATAACTAAATGAAACATATAACCAGAGTAGAAGTTGTACTAAGTTGTGATTAGGCATTCATCAAAGACATATGAATAAAGATGATGAAATATGAAGGAACAAAAGAACACATAACTCAAGAGTGACGAAATATGGAGTCTCTGGTTTGTACTTGTATTAATTCTGGAAAAGGAGAGATTTCTCTATTACAATCGGCAAAAAACCAGCCTTCTTTTAGTCTTTTGAAAATATATTTATACAAGAGGTTCTCAACCCTAGGCGGTTGGAATTTTCGTTATTCATAGCTAATAACGGATACAAAATGAAAACTTGAACTGTTAGACTTGGTTCTTTTCTATTTCTTTCTCATACCAGTAGAACATGTATACACATGTTACTTCATTGATTCTTTGAAGTACTTCCTTCACCTTGCTCAAGACATTTGACACCCATGATTAGAAATTGTACTAATAGTTTAGAAGGTTCTGTCACATATTTTACCTCAAAAAGACACAACTTCTTTTGTAATTGTGGTAACCTGTCTTCTATGTTTTTATCTTCAGAAGTCATTGACTGCAACTGTAAATTTGGCTTTACCAACCATCTATCTATATGAGCGATGTCAACCTGATTTAGCTGTGAGATTTCAATCTGAGCTTCCTTTAAGCTCTCTTTGATGTCAAGTTGATGTTTTACAATGTTGATTTGTCCTAGTATCTCAGAACAATCATCCTTTCCAATGCCTAGTGATTATTTATTTAGAAAATAAAAAACCTCTTCACAATCCTCTTTTATTTCTTTGGCCATTCTTTTACTCCCAGCTATATTGGCCTCCCTTGGCTTCAATATTATATCACCTCTGATTTGTTCTGTAACAGTCAATCTGGGAGCTATGGGTACTCGTTATCTAGCCAATGACGTGACCACTTTTTTAAAGGTGGTCCGAGCTGCAGTAGCCTCTCCTTCTTTGAAACTGATATTATCTAATGATTGATTTACTTCCTGAAAATTATTTTGGATGATCTCTACCTTATCCCAAAGGATTTGTTGTGCTATTTCTGGTTTCTTTAGCACTTTCGATGCTTGATATTGGAACACTACTATATCCATAACCATTTTCTTAGTGGAACTTACCTTGTTTTGTAATTGTTTAACCAACTCATCTTGCTGGACAAGACTAGACTTGAGTAGTTGAATTTCTTGTCTATCAGCGGCTCTAGCCTTTTCAAGTCCTTTATTGACCTCATCTCTGATATTATTCTTTGTATTCCTTATTTGATCTTGCAACTGACTTATCATCTGATTTCTCTGCTTCAACCTTTCTTTCAGATTATCAACTGAGAATAAGTTTGCTGTTGAAAAAGCTCCCAAAGATCCTACTACCTTTGTAGCAAAGTCTTCATCTTCCAAATTTTGTCCATCCAATAATACTCTGTGCTTTTTGACCATTGCACCCTCTTTCTGGTGCATTTCTTTCTTTACCACAACTTTCCTTTTCTTACTGAAAAATAAATTGATAGGAGGTATTTCTTCAATAGGGATAGGCATGAGATCCCCCATGAATATTACCTCTGCATTAGGGTTTCCTCTGGTGAACTTTAATGGCGTGATAGCCTCAATGGGGCTGCCGATCATTGAGGCTGCCAATTTCCATGGATAAATGTTTTCTAGCTCCACCTATAGTTGATTTATCATGTTAAGACAATGGCTTATCTTCTCCTTGTTTTTTTAATGTTTCTGATTGATCTTTGGATTGGTCATTAAATACCTCTATCGATGGGATATCCTTTTTCTGAGTTGATATCTTAGAGCTATCTGGTTTTTCTGGGGCTTCTTGTTTGCTAGAGCTCTCAACTTCTGGGTTCTAGGTTTTTGTTTGTTGTGTAGCAGGATGCATTAGGTTTTCCCCTCATAATACTTTCAGAAGACTACTTCTTTGGTGTTTTTGGAAATTGTAAAACTCAACCATTTACCAGGTGGTAGAGCTCGAACTCGGCTCAAAAATTCTTGGTAATATCTTATCCCTCAGAACATTTCGTCCTGAGAGGACTCTTCATGTTCATACCTTTTAAGATTGCAATTGGCCATATGGTTTCCCATGACCTTCTGTGGGTCATGCCTCTTGAATTCAATGTTAACCATCTTTATTTATTCTAAGGCCATAGCCTCCACCTTGGAATGACCAAAATCCAATAAGGAAAATGAACCAATCGGCAAAGGAAAAGATGGCCATACACTTTTCTACACAACTTTGAGCTCTTTGCTAATCCCGCCGAGTACAGTTTGTCATGCAAACTCCCAGCATACCAGTCGGTCTGGTAAAAATTGTGGTAATGCATATGGGGGAACTGAAAAGCCAAAAACTCTGATATAAGAGAAGTGTGCCTCTATGTACCAGTCTGCCACTTTTCCCAAGTTAACCATAATGTTGTCTGAAATTATAGGAGGTGGGTGAAAAAATATAATAATATGCATCGACACCACTACCCAATTACAGATTTCATAAAACAATTCTTTTTCCTTGTCTTCCCAGAGCTTCGAATGATAATCATGAATTGGTTCTGCACTATCTGGAGTCCAACTCCAGCTCATCAGTGGGAAAGGCGTCATGAAACAAATGACATCCATAATATAGGATGACATGAAAAATTAAGATGGTTTCCCTTTGTCTTTCTTTGTTTGGTATTTTGTAATTTTAATGGCTAGACTATCTGACAATATCTTGGCCCATTCGAAAGAATAACCTTCCGCCACTGTGTGTATATTGGGTACCCATGATAGAAAGAAATGGGATGTGTTCTCTTTTCCATAATTTTTTCACATCATCATGGCTATACACATGAACTGTGGTTCAAGCGATGAGATTGAATTTACGCCGTGAGAGTCGGCTCTGAACTTTTCGGGGCGTGAAAACTAGTCCTTGATCAAGTCAGAAAGACTCTTTCCATATTGATCCCACTCCTTCTTATTAAAATTCACTAGAAAACTGATATCATAAACGAAGTTTGATGTTGCAGACAAATTATACATCACCTGTATGTGTTTTGGCCGAAATGACCCTACAACTACCTTCTGAGAGTTGAGTATAGTTCTAGTTGGGATATCTACATGATCCAATGCCTATCCAATCATGTCAGTGTAGGGTAAAATCCTCAGCCTTGTTTCTACCTTATACAAATCTGCTTGAGCGATAATCTTATATTTGGTAGATAAGTTATCCTTTTCGTTGTCGCTTGAATCATCAGGGCAGTTTACCACTTCGTATTATATGGTGTTGAACACATGCGTCTAGGTTTTCTGTGCTTATACTTCTGGGTGAAGTATCCGAAATAAAGTCTGTGTTCTGGCCAGGACTTTCGCCATTTGCTTTAGGTGCTTTTTGTGGAGCCATGATATCAAATTTCAGAGTACTATTACTTGTTACAGAGAATGAGAATGTAGAAAACTAGCTATTTCACTAAGCCAGCTCTATGAAAACAAGAATGTAATTCAGAACTAAAAAAATCTTTTTACCTTAAACACATAAACCATGCGTATACCTTCATTGACAACGCGTTTAATTTCTTTAATAAAAAAGATTTGGGTGTTAAAATTGGATCTTATTTGGAATCATTTCCCTAAATCAGATATTAATGTCATTAATGGTCGATACCTCCGGAAAAGCGCAAAATTTGAATGTATCTGAGTTATTATTAAGCAATAGATTAAGTAGAGTATAATCCTCATTTAGTACATTGATTAATCATACTTATCATTTAATCAAGTTTCAACGTTTCAGATCTCGGGGATCTTTATAATAGTTTAAACTAAGACTTACAAAACACGAAGTTGCGATAGATTTAATTAAGTATAATCGTTTTTAACTCTTCTAATTAACCACGATTTATTTTAGAATGGCGGGGTTTCGGGTATCAGGACTTCAAAATCTTTTATAAGTAAGAGTTCCCAAATCACGAAGTCGCGATGAGATTTACTTATCGCTAATATTTCTTAATCTTTAATTAACTCGACTTAACATTTAATACTTTCGTGAATTCGGGTATCGAGGCTTCGAAGATGCTCAATGTTGAACCTTCGTACTTCGCAAAACCCTGACTCCCAAAATTTCGAAAGCAAACCTTTATATAAATTGATTTATTAATAAATAGGTGGCTCCATAATATCTTAATAATTTTAGATCGTTGTATTAATCAGAAGGCTTCATTCGACGATGATTATCCAAGTAATTTTTTTGGCTTTTATTTAAACAAAAATGAAACTTATTTTTGTCTAAAGTTTAGAATAATATGTATGTTTCAACAAACACTATGTTGTAGGGATGTGCATAAGACCACTAGGAAATCATTAAATGATGTCTGTAATTAACAAATGAAGATGACATTACATTCCATTCCCCATCAAAAGGGTGAATATCATGGTTTATGAAAACCACATGCTCAAAATGGTGATTTAGTGGAAGAGGTGGATGGCCACTAAGATACATCTGGATCAGTTTTAGTTCACTCAAAGGATGATGAGCTCCATGAGCACATCGTTTACTATCTTAGTCGAAACTTAGTCGACCTTGAACTCAAGTACTCTCATGTTGAGAAGCTAGCTTTGGATGGCATACATGGGATTCAAAGATTACAACACTATATTTTGCTTTTCAAAACTATTGTAGTTGCTGAAGTCAATCCATTTCAATACATCCGTACTAGGCGTATGATAGGGGGGAAATATAATAAATGGATTGTCATCTTGCAAGAGTTTGATCTCGATTTTGCTTCAACAAAATCCAAGAAATCACTAGTTTTTTTCAAGTTAATGTCGAACTTCCCTCAGTTAGATGAGTACGTCATTCATGTCAATTCATTTACGGATGAACACATCTTCCTTATCTCGTCATTGGACCCCTGGTACATATACATTTTGATCTATCTTCAAACCTTGAAGTTATCTCAACCTATTTCGAGAGACAATCGATGACGTATACGATATCAAGCTAAGAAATACCTTATGGTCGGTGACACATTGTATCACCGAGGCGTAGATAACATCTTGCATCGTTGCTTGACTCACGTGGAGGATGAGTCCATTCTTAATGACTGTCACAGTGGGGCTTGTGGTGGTCATCTATCTGGGCTTGCGACAACCCAAAATATATTGCAAGCCATTTATTTTTGGCCTTCTATTTTTAAATATTGTGTCAAGGCGTTCAAGAAGTGTCACCCATGCCAGGTGTTCACTCAGAATATGCGATCGTATCCAACCCCTCTTCACCCGGTCATCACCGTCGGTCCATTCACCAAGTTGGGGGTGGATTTCATGGATTGTAACCCAACTTCAGATGGGGGGCATCAACATATTATTGTGGTCATAACTACTTTACTAAGTGGGCCAAGACCATTCCTACAATTAAATCCAATGGTAAGACTGGAACTTTTTTTGTGTTCAATCAAATTATAGCCCGGTTCTGAATCCCAAGTTATATTGGCACTGGTCATGGCCGTCACTTTTAAAACAAAATGATGAAAGAATTAGCATCGAAACTAGGTTTTAAACATGATCATTCTTCCCCTTATTATCCCCAGGAAAATGGACAAGTAGAGGCCGTGAACAAGTCTCTCAAGACCATTTTGCAGAAAACTACCAGCCAAAGAAAATATGACCAACATCTCATGATGTACCCTGCACTTTGGGCATACCGAACGTCGGTTAAAAATTCCACCGATTTTTCTCCTTTTCAGTTAGTACATGGTGTGGAGTCGATCCTACCCATTGAATGTGAAATCCCTTCACTTAGAATGATAGTTAAGCTCCTACCTGACAATTCCGATCTCAAAGAGTGCCTCGTACACCTAGAGAGCCTAGATGAGTAGCGTTGAGATGCCTCTATGACTATCGAAGCGAATAAACGACATGTCAAGGTCTGGTATGATAAGTCTCTATGTCCTCGGAAGTACGCTGAGGGTGACTTGGTCCTCTTGTATGACCAAGCCAAAGAACCACTGGGGGCAGACAAGTTCAACCCCATGTGGCACAATCCTTATATCGTGAGATGTGTTTTTGAAAAAGGAGCCTACAAGTTAGAATATTATGAAGGGAATATGCTGGCTGAGCCCATAATTGGGCTCTACTTGAAAATATATTACGCTTGAGCTCCAAGCTTGGGCGTAACTCTTTGTATACTAGTGTATCTTAGTGTATATATCTTTTCCCCCTTTTGTCATCGGATTGCTTATTGATTTTTTCCTTGGTTAGCAGATGTCAATGGATTCTTTAGTTTACTTAGGATTCACAGATGGTGCCAGTCATCATACACGGAAGTTAGCTTTCACCGCTTGGGTTGTTTTCTCACCCGAGGGTCAACTGGTGTCTAGGGCCATCAACGAATAATGTGGCTGAATATAACACCGTTATAGAGCTTTTACGTGATGTCATTTCAAATGGTATTCATTCTTTAGAAGTTCGCCTGGATTCCTAGTTAGTAGTATGTTAGTTCAACGACAATTACTGTGTGCGAGACCCTTCTCTACTCCAACGATTCCTACAGGTATGACTTTTGGAAATTTTGATTTTATTACTTATAATAATATACCTAGAAGTTCTAATTATGTATCCGATGCATATGCTAATTATGTTTTAGATTGGAATTTCTCACATAAATAAAGTAAAGAAAACACATTCACCACTGTACACATTGTAATATAAGTAAAGCTGAAGACCCATGTTTTTATATTTCATTTCTCCAAAAAATATGGTGTTATAGTACAAAATTGGGGCTCACACCCTCAAAATACATATATAGCCAATCTATACAATAACCACGACATCTATGCATGTGTTGCTAGATGTGTGTCATGATAAAATACTATGGCGTTTGTGAGACCCTAGAAGAGTCACACCCATGCACGGGGCACACCAACCACCTGTCGCTGCATCACCTCTGGTAAATCCTCTACTTGAACCATGGGTATTCTGTGCATCAAACGAGACAGGTTACCTTGCACATTTTGAAGCACTCTCTTTGAGTCTCCTCCTACTAGCTCGTCCAACTGGTGCCTCCTCCGGTGTCATGGAAATCCATCCAACCGTCGCGGACCTACGTCTGCACAACAAATCATTTTTGTTAGAATACTTGACACCATCCAAAAACATTTGCATTTTTTTATTCCCTTTAAAAAAACACAAAAAAATGAAATATATTTGAAAATTGTTTCATACCTATGTCTCCATAGGAGGAACCTGGTGGAAATGGCATGTCTGGGTCTCCTCTAAAGTCAATCCTTGCATAAGGGTAGTACTCTAGGGATATCACCTATCAATGCCACCAGGAGAAGAACTCATCGTTGTAGGGGGTCGGTACCATACCACCTCCCAACCGCCTCATCACCTCGGTTCATCGTGACATTGATGGATTGTGCGGCATATGCAGAACAATCTCGACTCTAAGGCTCAATCTTGGAACCTGCTTGAAGAAAAAACTACACAAGATGTATACGAGCCCAAACTTCCTCTTCCTACCTTGGTTGCAGTTTTTCAACTGGCTCTTCATGGTAGCCAGTAGTGAGGTGAACCAATCGTACACTATGGATCGTAAGCACTCCACTGAGTAGAAAATTAGTGTCCTTGCTTCTTGGTGCAACAAGGCCGACCCCATGATTTGTGTGAGTACAAGAACACACATCTT
>JZKD02S0614077.1:120847-136372 GCA_000966675.3 Picea glauca
TCCCAACCGCCTCATCACCTCGGTTCATCGTGACATTGATGGATTGAGCGGCATATGCAGAACAATCTCGACTCTAAGGCTCAATCTTGGAACCTGCTTGAAGAAAAAACTACACAAGATATATGCGAACCCAAACTTCCTCTTCCTACCTTGTTTGCAGTTTTTCAACTGGCTCTTCATGGTAGCCAGTAGTGAGGTGCACCAATCGTACACTATGGATCGTAAGCACTCCACTGAGTAGAAAATTAGTGTCCTTGCTTCTTGGTGCAACAAGGCCGACCCCATGATTTGTGTGAGTACAAGAACACACATCTTTAAACTCAAGTTGTTGATCGCCCGAATAGGGAGTTGACTCCCTACCTTTCTGTGCCTACGACACAGTGAGTGGCGATGTAGTCCTCTATGTTCATGCCACTCCTAGCTCCCTTAGCTTTGAGGTTCACCACCTCACCCCGACATGACAACGCTGTAAGAAAGTATGTATCCTCGACTTCAATTCTCCATGGTTTCCCATCGAGGTTGAAGGTCTCTGTATCTGGATCCCAAAAGTTCACCAGCATTTGGAGCAGCCTCACTTGAGCCCTCATCCCTTTGAGAGCCCAAAACTTATAAAGACCTCATCTTTTTAATGCTAGTTGGGCCCATGGATCTCTTTTCACTGCATCATAAACTTCCTCATGCTCTCTTTCTTTCCATTCAAGTACCATCCTACAAGAAAAATCCAATTTTTGAGTCAAATTCCTTTAAAAAAACCCAAGTTACGGACTTGTACGCGAGATGCAGTTTACACAGTAGCGTACAAGGATGCATATACGTGGTTTTTTTTTATAACATGCACATATAGGGCTACACATACGAGACCCTATGATCTAAAGCCCCCATACACCCTATTTCCTAATTTACGCTTTAAAAAACTCAAAAAGTGAGACCTAATGTAAAATTCTAATCCACCATAAATGAAGAGGAGGAAAATAGTACTTACTTGGTCCAGACGATTGTAAATTTCATCGCTCGTAGCTCCCACAATTGACACTTGAAGTTCATGGGAAATTTGGTCCAAAATGCACTATTTGGGTGAAAATGTGAAATGGTAAGGTAAAATTGGTTATTTTTACTATTTATAGAAAATTTTTAGCCACTTTACATAGTTTTTGCTAATATTTTGGCCAAGTGGACTAATAGTGCAGTGGAAGGAGTTGGTTTTGGTGGTTTTAACTAGGGATTCTTGTGGTTTCTAGCATCCTTTCGCCTATTCGTGACTTTGGCAGGTATTATTTCTTTGACCAACATATAGGATAGGTCCTCACTCCATCTTGCATTTTTTATCCTGTGTCTATGATTCATATGCCTTAGGTGAAAACCCATTTATTAGTGACACAAAACATCCTTACTGCTACTAGAAGTGTCATTATTGAATGGTAGAGACTTAGCAAACATGGGTACCCTAGTTAGAACCTCTGTGCCATCTGGTGCCCATGTAGAGATTATTCCATAAAAGGTCAGGAGTCCCTAAAGGGGACTAAATTTACGAAAAAATACATTCTTTGGAGTTAAGTTGTAATTGCATCTCATCCTCTTGCTTGCAGTATTGAGCCTATTGCCGGTTCTTGCTTTTGCATTATAATCCTATTATCTCAGTAGTTCGCATCATCAACCAAGCATAACCTTGTTTATATCATTTGCATCTTGACACCCTGTACCCTATGAAGAAACTTTCCCCCGAGTGTCCATATCCTGCATGCACTTCCTTGCATTGAGCATAGGTATGTTCCACTACTGGAACCCATTTCTTTCTTGCGACACTCAATTCCTCCTCTATACCATAACATTCATTTGTTTATGAGAAAACAAAAAAAGGTGGGTGAGAAAATAATATTATCTCATATTGGCAGAAATTGTGTTGCCTTTGAACATAGCACACACTTTTGAGGCCACTTGTCATCTAAAGTTTGGGTTTAGCATGACCTTAGTAAGATGAGCTCATTACTTAGAGTTTACTCCTTTGACTGGTTACTCTTCCAGTCCCTATGGAGAGTTTGATTGGTGCATCCTGCATCATAAAGTTTCATCAATGAGTCTATGCTGCCAGAGTCCTCCATATGTCTCATGCTCTTGTTCAAAGGATGTCTATAAACCTATGTCAACCATCTCTCAAAACTCTTGACTTTGCATGTCGGCCATACCCTTAATGTGTCTCAGAGTTACATAAAATTGTAGTCCTACCGTGCACCCTGGTCCTACTTTCCTTGTGGGTAGGTAACCTTGAACCCAATAGTCGATATCTCGTCATTGGTCACTAACTGTGGGGTTTCCCTTGTGTTCGACTGCAAGAAATCTATTCACACATTGGGATTCATGCAGTTTCTTGGATGTCATTATCCTTATTGGTTCTTTCCTTACCTTTGTCGACAATTTTCCTTATTGGCTACTATTCAGAGTGTCTTTTTCATGCACTGATTGCATTTGGTGCATGTGAAATATGCACATGGTCATTGGTTCGTAAACATGTTCTTCGTCTGAATTCCTCCAAATCATCAAGATATTGCTTTGTACCTCATGCTGACTGATGAGAGATGCCTTAATTCTCCCCTTTCAACGGGTTTTCTTCCATCGACTTCAACTCATCTATTATGGAAACAAGGCCTAGAGTCCTATGAGTACCTAGAGGCTTGCAGTCATCAGTGGCAGGTTCTATCACCATCGACAATTGGGAATACATCAATGTCTTCCAATCGATGGATTCTTCAAGTGTTCGACCTCAACTCCTTTATTCACACTTGTAAGAATGTACTCAGTGCCTTGATACCTACTTTCATTATCGATAGGCTATCTTGTGTTTGTTAATGGTGTACCTCATTGACTGATACCCAAACGAAGTCTCATTGTGTTCGACCTCAAATATTGTATTCACATGATGTAGACTTGCACGTTCAACGGATCATGTAGAAGACTTGAACACATCAGTTTATAGTTGCAACTTTCCCGAGATGTTGCTATCATTCATTGGACTAGTACCTATATGACTTCAATGATCATGGGAGATCAAATTGTACTCCATTGTATACATATATCTTCAGATTGATTTTGAGACTAGTTTTCGCCTGACCTTGTTCGTGACTATGAAAACGCTTGGCATGTATCTACTTTGTATTGCCTATTCATGGCCATGAACAACTGTTTGGTACATTTTGCAGTGTAACTCAAATTGGTGGCCATGTGTAGAAAGTCATTATGGATTGTAATATTCTTATGAGAAACTAGTTTGTTTAGCTGGGTCTCCATTACTCCACTTCTAGGAATTATAATGTATTTTGGCCATCACAGATAATCCTCTAACCTCACACATTAGGGGGCATCTATTATAGCAATATTTGCCTCACCCCATGCAACTTGCTCAAAATACCTTTTCCATTTCCCTCTGCAGACTTGAAGCCCTTTTTGCGATGCCTAGAGCTAAAAATTGTATTTTTCCACATAATCACACTCTAACAACTATACAACATGCGTATACCCAGGTTGCACCATTACAACCCGCGTACATTGGGTTTTGTGCCCAAAACTAAAAAATGGTGTCAGGTTTCCATGTCACGTCACGAGATCCGTGATCCTTGACCTTCCATATACTGGAAACGTTCTGACTCGGTCCTTCAGTTCCACTTGAAGGCTATAAGTGGGCCATATCCAAGCTATGGAAATAAGGGAGAAGAATTCAACTTTGAGAGAAAAATTACTCTGGAGAATTTATTCACTTCATATTGAGTCTGCATCCCTTTGTCCTTTTAAGTCTGAACACATTGTTCAGCCCCCAAGCTCTTCCCTATTTGATGGAGAACCTCATTGTATCTCTTATATGAGCTTGCCTTTGGTGGAGGATTGAAGTGGTGGAGGCCTAGCTGGAAGGGACTTAGTTTCTCGGTTTCGAAACACGTCGACACAGAAGTTTGTCATTCATACACTTCTGTTGACTACATTTTAGTAGAAATACTCTTTTCTCGTCTAATTAATGTCTTGCAAATATTTGAATTGTTATTCCATGTGCATATTTGTTATGAATATTGATGGATTATGCTATTATATGTGATAACTTTATATATTATTGCCATATTCTTGCATATCTTGGTTGTTGAGGACAAGTTGCAGGTGTATAGATTTGAGTCAAGTGCTCAAAAATGGACTTCATCGAACGTCTGGACGAGGTAGGCTCTTTATCTTTTCTTGTTAGCATGTTTTTTGATATAGCATACTTGAGATTAGAGTTGATTTCTGTAGTCATTTCTGTCTGTTGTGGTTTACCCCATGCCATAGACTGTTTTTCCTCATAATAGAGCTTGGCAGTTCTAATTATGACAAAGTAGGGGGCAATATGACAGACTTGGAAGGGAACAAAGTTGATGTGCCCGGTGCCACCGACAAGGGCCCCAGTTACAGATACTTCGGGGATGTGAAATTCCTCCCCATCCTAAAAGAGTTATTTTATAAGTCCCCTCGAGGTGAAGAAGAGGAGGTGTATGTATGTGATTTACAAACAAATTAACACTAGTTAATATTATGGCCTCATGAATGATGATGACAATATCTTGGAGAAAGTTGATCGGCCTGCGGAGGAGGAGATGTGAGGTAGAGCACTGAGGAATTGACAGAGGATCGATTCCATGAGCTAAATTATGTAGGCACCGAAGAGTGTTTTCATTCACAAAGAACAACCTCTCCAAAACTTTAATTTTGGAAGTTTGCATATGTACTTTGTCAATTAAATTGTTTCTCGATGAATTTTTACGTAACAATCTCTCTAGTGGGATTTCAATCGCATTGGTGTGCTTAAACAATTTAGCACATATGTATATTGTGATTTTTCAAATCATGTTGATGTCATTGTTTTTTATTTATAAAATGTATTATAAGTACACTAATGATTTCTCTATTTTTAAATTAAATTTAAGATATATCACTCATTAGAATTTAGAGTTGGCATACAATGTTTAACTTTTGTTTTATGAAATCATTTACTTTGGATTGTAATAGAGAAAACTTATAACTATTAATGCCATATAATGTTAAATTCTTCTTCAAGGTGAATTGTTTAATTTCCAGCAAGATATGATATGTTGATTAAACATTTTTACAAAGAAAAATTACTTTTATGAAATGTTATTTTCTCATTTATTTTATTGATAACATTGTAATAATTGTTCATAATTAGATTTATAATTGTTATATTTATGAGTAGTGATGGTACAAATATCTTCCATATTGGGATGTTTTTTTTTCCAAATATTATATTGGGATGACTTATTCCAAGTGTCACTTAGAGTATGAAATGCACCTCACTTTATATTGATAATAAAAAAATTAATAAAGGTGTTAATAGAATCAATATGTTTTTTTTTTTCAGTTTATAGGAAAAAATGCCAATTTTTATAAAATGGTCATGTTAAAATTTTATTGCAAAAACATAGACATGCATTTTTAAATTATGGTACATGTTACACGAAAAATATTAAAATAATATGAAATGATAACACACACACACACACATACATTTGGAATTAATAAAAATATATTTATAAATGCATGCAATTCATCAAATAATAACATTTATATAAAAATATATATTTTGAATCCATAGAAATAGATCTATAAATGCATGCAATTTCATCAAAGATGAGTCTCTATAAACTATTTAAAAAAATTGTCAAAATAAAACACAATGACAAATGATTTGGAAATGATGAATTTAATTAATTGGTTTATGCGGTCCCATACACCACCATAATTTTAGAATAACAAAATTTGACATAAACTCATTAGATAACATGGACATATGATATGTTCGCTCCTAAAAAAATCAATTTTACATAATGTGCATTTATCCTATGACATCAGTGTTCTATGTAAATTATACAATTACTAATATTCATTCTCATATTTTTTGTAATCATGTAATGAAAATAATTTTATTAATACATATGTCTTATCAAATAACTAATATACAACTATCATCTGTCCTCCACAATCAAACCTAAGAGATCCTTAACTAAGTGATGCTTTACATATTCCCTTTGTGATCCTATTTGATATTATATGGCACTTTGAGTCATGAATAATCCATAAAGCATCAAATTTAAGGGCAAAGACAATTTTTTTCACATGTGGGCCATATTAGGCCCTAATACAATCCCTAATGTGCAAGTATTATAATGGAAAAGATTCATTATAAATGTCCCTTGTGATGGTTTCAAACCTGATGCACGATGGCCCATGAATTTTAAAACCCCTCTTCATGCCCTAAGACATTTGTTTTCATCCTCCAACCATGACTAGGGCCTTCAAACTCATCATTGTTTTGGAAAAACTCATAATGGTGCACATATCATATCCATGGGATCAATGTTCCCTTTATAGGGCCTATGTGGGTTTGGGACCATATATAGGGTCCATGAGACATTAAGTCATAATTTAGGCCCTAATATTGGTGTTCCTCCTCATGCCATATCTGGAGTCCCTAATACCTTTTTATGGAGCAAAAAACATTATAACATCACTATTATTATACTCATTCACCAAATACTCCTTTTAGAGGGAATGTAGGGTTGTTTGGATCCTATGCATGGTTCATGAGCCCTAAAAACATCTTTCAGGCCATATGATGTTGGTGTTATTTCTTGAACAATCATGTTGACACCTTTGTTTTGTTACCTTGTAATAGTCAATTTTGTCTTATGAAAACATCATGAAGTGGTTTATGGAACAGACAAAAGGGATCCTGCATGAAGTTGATGGTTAAAAAATTGGAAACTGGGAATTTGGGAACATGTTCTCGCATGAAAATGTACATATTATTCAAAATGTGCACACGTTCCTTTTAAAATACCCTTAATACCTTTTGAACTACCATGCAAACTACTACGAAGATTGCCAAATAAGAATTAAAAATAAGCATTCATGCACTTTAGAAATGTGCATTCATTAATAATGGGAACACATTATTTTTAACAATAATGTGCTAAAGCGTATCAAGAGTAATTTAGTAATTTGTCTATAATATTTTATCCCAACATCCATTTTTGGCATTACTTATATACTTGGAAAGATCTTGAAGAGATATACAAATTTTACGTTATTAAGTTTCTATGTTTCTTGATATGCATTTTCTTGTTTTCAAAATAATACAAAAATAAATCTTTTGACAGGAAAAATAATATTTGCAATTTTCTCACAATGTTTTTTCCCAACATCCATTTTTTTTGCTCTTTATATAATTGCAAAGATTTTGAAGTGATCTACAACTTTGTTGTTATACACTTTTGTTGTGTCTATATAGATGTTTTTTTTTTTAAAGAATAAAAAATTAATCTTTTGACAAATATGATACAATTTTGAAGGTTGTACTTAATTATGCAACCATTTTAAATTAAATGTCACATTTAATAATGGATTGCTCCCTTAAAAATGCTTCTCTATGAACCTTTTACTCCCTAATGAAACCTGGAATTGCCATATATGCTATAGAGGGAATATATGGTCTTTGAGTGGGATACTAGTGCCATCATGGAGGTTTTGTGCACTAGGTATGGATCTCAAGCCCTTCACCATAGTCTAGTGAGGAAAACAAGGAGCTTATGCCCTATGTGAACCTTCTAAGTCTTATGGGATAGGACCAAGGCATTGATCCACCACTTAAGCGATATGAATAGGATTTTGGGCCTCTGAGTGGGAGATGAGTTCCATTAGGAGTTTTGCACTCAAGGGATGATTTGGGGGACTTTATCATGGTATGGTTAGGAAGTCAAAGGACTCGAGACCCTAAATGAAGCTCTTAGGAACTCGTAGGAGGTTTTTCAAATGAGGGGTGGGTATCAGAGAATTGACCATTGTAGGAGAAGGAAAACGTGGGAATTAGGTTCTAAATGAAACTTCTATGGTTCATGGACCATGAACAAGGCTAGAAAACCACCACATGACCCATCTAAATGGGATGTTTGGCCCCCAAGTGAAATATAGGTGTTATGATCAATTTTTCTAATTATGAATCTCCTCATAGGGAAATGAAAGTATTCGATTTCATTAGTGAATAAAGAAATTAATTTGTTAAGGTTAAAATAATATTAAATTAATTTTTTTATATATTAATATTTAAAAATATAAAAAATACAAAAAATAGTAAGCAAACTCAATAAATAAAATAACCAAAAGTCCATGTGTATAAGTTATAGGGAGGTTAGTCCCCCTCTTTGATATAATGATTGTAACATGCAACCAACCACTTTATAAAATAAATTTCGTTAAGAAATACATTTACATTAGTTCCATTGAAAATCCAAAAATACAATTACTCAATCATATTTTTCTTACGGCCCAAGGGGACATCTAAAGGTAGACCCAATGCAAGATATTTTTGATGAGTGATTGGTGGTCTATGAAATTTATATTTTATTAACAACTCATCACTAGGAGGCAAACTACATATTGCATGCACAACAAAAAATCTGGATGTCTTCCTTTTCATAAATACATCTTTGTCATTGGAGTGTTCCTCAAAGGAAAAATTTGCACTAAATAATGAGTTCCTACAACTATTCATAAACCCTGTGATGTTCCCATGAATTCATGGACGATCATTGACATATAACAGGTTTTTCATGTTAAAGTTTCCAAAAGCATAACCATTTGTGCACATACTATACATGGAAATACTATGTTTGTATTCCACAATATTCAAGTAATCAAAATGACTATAAAGAGGACCAAAAAATGGCATAAGTTCCATTTATTATTTGGTAGGAAAAAATACACGTGAAACGATAAACAACCCAATATTTGCAACATCTATTTTAGACTTGGAAATCATATAACTATACCACAAAAAGAGAATTTGGTTCCAACATTGGGCACATGAATGGACGACGACCAAGTGCCATACAAAGCTCACTTGTAAAAAGTTTGGTATTTACTTTGTAGATGGATAGGAAGAGGGAAGTCATCACTACCTCCCAACAATTGAACATACTTTGGTGTGTACTTGGACGTTTTTTCTCTTGGATCCTACAACTCTTTTGATCTCCCAGTCATGATGTTTTGGGTAGTATTGATATCATACCTTGGCTCACTATAAAAACTCTTCGTTGAATAAAAAAAGGTGACATGTTGGCCAATTTAGGACGAAACATAGTTGATCTAGCTCCAAATTTTCAAAAAAAGAGCATACATAAGTGTTCCTATGTGTCTTTTCTATATCAACTATTGTATTATTGACCATAGTAGGAGGTATTAGACCATCAACTTTGGGTAGTCGGTCATTAATTTAATGAAACAATGTGACATGTCGAGGGTTCTTCTTCAACCCTTTACATTTTGAACAACCACATACCATTGGCATGTCATAAAATAGATCCAATTCACGGTGTAATACCATTGACCCAGGCTACAAGTTACTGGAAGATGGCATGTTACAATTGGGAAGGTAAAACAGTTGTCCATTTTCATCAAACATTTGTCTACGATATCTTTCTCCTGATAAGAGCTTGCGACATTTTTTCACTGGTGTAATATCTTTCTCATTTGAACTTGATCCCAATTTATGATCCTAGAAAATTCAATGAATAATTATTCAAATGCACATGCATAAATGACATAAATTCAATTAGATAAATGAATTATAAATAAAATCTAGATTTACTTCAAACTGTGTGGGAGAAGTTGAAAAACTTGCAACGATATGGAATGAGATGGAATCTGAAGTATTGGCCATTTGATGTTATAACATTTTTTTTCCTGCATTTGAGCCAAAACCATAATCAATACATGCATGCATCTGATATTACAATTTATCGGTTCTTTTACTTATTTTATAATGCACCGGTGCGAACAACTATGCAACACACCGAACCGTTACATCTATTAGAACCTCCGCAAACCAAACTATCTATTTTAATAACAGAGGTTTTCATTTTTATTTTGTCTATAAAATTGGTATCAATGCATTGTTTAGTATATGTGCACCGGTGAACACGAATTTGTGAGGCACACTGATTTGATGACAAATTTAATTTTTAAAATATATAGTTTACTAAGTGTTTTTACATACAAATTGAAAAAACACATCGAAAAAAGAGAGGGAATTTAATTTTTCAAAACGTATTTGTTTATAAATTAAACCACTATTCATTATTTCATTTTTTTGGCAGAATTTCGAGGGAAGATTTGTGGAAGAGAGATTTACCACGAAAGACTTTAGAGTGGCTAGATTTTTTTGAAGAGCCAAATTTGGAAGGGATCTGTAGGGCACATACAAATTTGTACAAAATAAATTTCTGGTATGTGATTTCATTCTACTGATCATTCCAATCTTTCCGTATTTGATTCAAACTATTTTCAATGCATGTTAAAAAAATATGAGGGTTTCATAGTTACCTTCGGTATTGGAAGTCGTAGCTTTCTTGTTCCCCTCTTTTTTTAAGCAATATATTTTTATAGGGTTTATTTTTTTAAGAAATAGATTTTTATAGGGTTTATTTAGTTGTATATGGGGTGTTTTGTATCTATTGGAATGGTACCATTCATTGCATCAGATCCCAAACTTTTTCAACCCTGTCGTTCTTAGTGAGTTTTAAAAAAAAAATTCCATGGTATGCAGTGTACACTGTATAGGAAAATAGCCCCGATACACACTGTATAGGAAAATCACCCCAGTGCACACTGTACATAGGTAGCGACTTGGTGCTCACTATATAGAAAAGCGCACTAGGGCACATATATCTGTGAAAAGCACCGATTGGTTGAAAAAATAAATAGTTTTGATTTTCGTATCATATGCGTACAGGTTAGTGGTGCACAATGACTAATATTATGGATTGGTGCAATTATATGTTTGACGACTTGGTGCATTCCGTTTAATTAAACGCACCGAAATACTAGATTGTATAAAAATATCATAATTTATATTTATGATGATTCCTAATATTTTTTTATACAATATGGATGATAGAAGTTTAAAGAAAACATCTTATTGTAGAGAGCGTAATGGTAGCTCATCCCAATAAGAGAGAGAGGAAAGTTCTTTAAGTTTGATTGAAAAGATAATATATTTGAAATATTTGTAACTTTAAATTAATGATGAGCATTGGTTAATGCGTGTCATGTAGAGAAAAAACTTGAAGAAACTCGATAAGATTGTTCACAACCTGAGTGCAAAAGAGCATAAATCTTTATGGAAATGTTACAAAGAGAGGAAACAGGTGGATCAAAAGGTAATCGACATTAAGTTTTTCTTTGACTTTTACTAAAAATGAATTTCTTAGCATTAATCGCTAACAAATTTTAAACATTTGATTTCACATTTTTTTAATGTTATGTGGGGATTGATAGTGAGGGAATGGAATCTTGTGCTAAGAGGACAAAAATTATTAAGGATGTAAATGATGATGACAACTTGGTCATTAGTCATCTAGAGTGGTGCTTGAAGTTGAGGGCAAAAGAGCATAAATCTTTATGGAAATGTTACAAAGAGAGGAAACAGGTGGATCAAAAGGTAATCGACATTAAGTTTTTCTTTGACTTTTACTAAAAATGAATTTCTTAGCATTAATCGCTAACAAATTTTAAACATTTGATTTCACATTTTTTTAATGTTATGTGGGGACTGATAGTGAGGGAATGGAATCTTGTGCTAAGAGGACAAAAATTATTAAGGATGTAAATGATGATGACAACTTGGTCATTAGTCATCTAGAGTTGTGCTTGAAGTTGAGGGTTAAATTTTCTTATAGAGCTTTGAGGGATATAGTGGAAATAACGTGTAGACGCAATTTTCACTTACAATACAAAAATCAATTTAGTGACTCCAAGAATCAGGTTATACATACACTACAAGAAGTGTTTTCGGAGCCATGGTCAATGAGACTAGTGAGACTTGCAATAACAAAAACTTACAATAACAAAAATAGTCATATAAAAGGTATTATTACTCAACATGTTTATTTATAATGTGTTCTAGTAATTACCAAATTAATTTGTTTGTTATATTTTCTTTCATGTCCATTTAAGAAAAAATATTGTTCTTTTTCGTTTTTCAGGAAGATTATGAAAATTTCAAGGAATAAACGAGATTAAATCCAATACATGTCGATACGGGTGTCCAAAAGAGTGTACAAGGAGATGGTAGAAGAAATGAACATACTTGCATCACAAGAGAATGTATCCCAACAACAACGTGCATCCGAGGTATGTGATCATCATTTATTATATTATGTACATCAAACCGATTTATCATATTAAATATTAATTTTCAATTGTTTTGTTGTAGAAAATAAAACAAAATGGAACCCAATCAACACATAAGACATGACGCCAAGGAAGAAAATGGTTGATCGCAAAATTTGTGAGTACTTACATTTTCAATGTTACTTTAGTTTTCATATTTGTTATGATATTTATATTTAAATAATTAATTTACATTGATCTATGGATGTCTTCTAATAGGTGCTAACATACAAACAAGAGCCAACTGAACAATTGATCAACATTGGGTTAAGCAATGGATGTGAGTATATGTTGAAGTATCAAGGTTTAATTGAACAATTTGTAAGTAGAAATATTGTTTAATTTCCCTTGTTTTATAATTAATGGAACAACAAGAAAACTTATATTAATTATACTGACTATGCTTTGTCATGGCGTATTAAACATGCAGAAAACAAAGTATGAAGAGGAGCCAACATAAAATATTGTGTTAACTGACATGAGACAAGGCTTCAAAATGATGTGTATGGTTTATGAATCACTCATTTATATGGTACACTTTTTTATTTATGAAATCATGTATATTCTACTATATTATAAATGTAGATTTACTTATTACAATGTTTCTATGTTTGTAGATGGAAGATGAGCAGTTGGAACGTCAACAAGAAGTTCAGTAATAAAACATCCATTTAAATAACAAAAGTACAATATCGACTACAACTGATCAAGAAATAAGGGATGCACACAACTTGAGCAATGACAACAATTCAAGGGATGAATGACAATCAATATAATTGAATTTTACTACAAGTTATATGTTTTGTAATATCACTCTGTAAAAATCAAGGATATTTTTGCTTAATGTAGTGGACATAATGTACCAATTGCATGAGGACACATTACCAATAAATGTAAAAATTACATATTGGTTCCATTTTAATTATTGTGGACCTTTACGTTATCTCATTTTGTATGACCATGGGTCTCTTATTAATATATAATAAAATGGGTTTGTTATTTTATTGCATTGTCAAATGCTGTAAAATGTTGCGTTATTGTGGATTGGAGAGAGGGACGACGATGGTGCTAGGGTTTTTAGTAGGTTACTCAGGTTGGGGGTGAACTTTGAATGCTACAACGATGTGGAGATGGTTTGAGTGCAGAGCAGGGTTTAAGGGTTTCCATGGAAGGGGTCAAGAAAGGGAGAGGCCATGCTTCTATTGATGGTGCAGGTTTAAACATGAGCATTCGATCGTTCAGAATGGAAGAAAATAGAACCTCAGAGGGTATGATTTCAAATAATGCGGTATGGGAGGAATTTTCAGGAGGTAATCCAATGCTCATTTTCAATGAACCTGGGCCGATGATGACAAAGGGTTTTTTGGGTTTGGGGTATTTTTTGTCAGTTGTGCCATGTTCGATTTTTTCTCCCACGGATGATTTGTCGTTTTCTGGTGGGTTTGACTTCTCTGGAGGTTTGGATGTCGGTTTCTCAAGGAGTTCCTATGGGGATGTGGGGCTAGTTTCAGATCTGATCCTAGCCTTGGGGTTTGCTGGGTTGGGTGGCAGTGCTCCCGACATTGGGGATTATATCGAGGGGGATGTTGGGGGTCGTCCCCAAAGACATCTCTAGGGCTTAGTAACAACATTGTTTTTTCTCCGTCTGATGTCTTTCTTGATGTGGAAAGTGATCTTGGAGGAGTGGTGAAGGATGTGGGTGATACTACAGGGAATGAGGTGAATGGTAGGAAGGGCACTGAGTCTGAACCAATTTTGGAAAACCATATTCTCTACAACTCATTTATAGAACATCCTTCAAAGGGTATGAAAGGTGTTGGGGGAAGGAAATTTTCTTCTCGCAAAGGACCACGATGTGCTCATGATAGGAAATAAACTGATCTTTTGGTCTTTGGGGATGATATAGATATGGATAGGGTGGTGGAATTATTTGAACATGCAGTGGTTGACAGAGTTAGGGGGAAAAAACTGGGTATGGCCTTCTTAAAGGATTGGGTGAATACTAATTGGATTATAGATGTTTCAAAGATGCCACTCATCTGACTTATGGAAAGGGGTTGGTTTGCTTTTATTTTCTCATCTAGGGAGGATGTAAGCTGGGTTTTGTTGAAAGTTTGGAGTATGGCAGGAATACCTATTGTTCTCAAAAGATGGACTCCTACCTTTGATGCAAAGGAGCAGGTGGATGGGGAGCCCATCTGGGTTTGTTTTCTGAGTCTTCCTATGCAGTTCTGGAACCTTGTCAGGTTTTCAACGATTGGGAATAAGTTGGGTAGGTTCATTGAAGTGGACATGTATTTTGAAGAGATAGGTCTTATGTCAGTGGCCAGGAATAGACCTTTGTCTAAGTCTTCTTTAGGAATTGGTTATTGTTGCGTCAACTGGGTCTTTTGTTCATACCTTAGACTATGAAGGTATTCCTTTCAGATGTCACAGGTGTCATGTTTATGGTCACGGGGTTGCAGACTGCACTTTACCTTTCAAAGGTAAATCCCACTACAACAAGGGAGATGAGTAGACAATTAAACATACAATACCGCCTTCCAATGTTGGTTTGGAGGAAGGGGGTATTGCGGCGGTGATAGAGGTCATTCCTATGGAAAAGGAAAGATCGGGGTTCCCCACTCTCCTAGAGGAAAAATGATAAGACCCTATTAATGAGGATTCAAAAATGGATGTTCTTCATGCAACGGAGGCTAGCCATCGATTGAAGGATTTATCAGGTAAGTGTTATCTCGATGACACTTTGTCCTTCTTTTCTTCCATTTCTAATTCTCTGGTTGTGGATGGTATTTTGGGTGTTTTTGATACCTCTCCTCATGTTAAGAACCAATACCAGATCTGAAGATATAATCACCACAAATACTGAAAACACAATAGATCCATAAAGTAAGATAGAAGAAACCACACTTTATTATTACCAAACCCTTGAGGTAGGACAACACCATACAATGGATCCTATTATGGAAGGGATCCTCTCCTGTTCACTTGCCTCTTTGAGGAGGCAACCTCCTAATGAGATTCAGATCTAAATACAATAATTCTCTTCATGTCTCATTACATTGCTTGAACCCCTTTATATAGTGCTACCATCACCTAAGAACATTCTAGAGAAGGAATCTTCTAGAAGTGGAATCTTCTAGAAGTAGAACCTTCTAGAAGTAGAACCTTCTAAGAAGTCCTCTTACATTTATTATATCTAACTACCATAGTGAGCCTTATTTAATAATATAGTGGACCTAGTCCACCTTACATTGAATGACCTCC
>JZKD02S0614077.1:139472-163918 GCA_000966675.3 Picea glauca
GGCCTTATTTAATAATATAGTGGACCTAGTCCACCTTACATTGAATGACCTCCACTATTATCACTATGGGCCCTCTGGGCCCCCCCACTACCTCTCTAGCTACCTTACACCTCATAGGGTTTTGATTGGGAATTCTCTACCGAGCCTGGCTTCTATGCCCTATCATTTTTCCTCAGGTGGGGTTTTTTATTCTCCTCCTCCTTTAGTCTCACTGATGGCCAATTTGGTGGGAACACAGGTTTCTTGTGACACTTTTTCGTGCTTGGTTCCTTCCCAGGTTTCCTTGACCACCATGGCGGAAGAAGGGGTTTCAGTTCCCCTTATATCTGAGGTGTCCCTTGGTATTTCATCCTCCTCCCTTCCTCCTCTGGTTTACTCTTCTATTTTTTCTACTCCTTGTGTTACCCCGTCGATCTCCTTTAACTCATCCTCAGATGACAGAAGGGTTCGATATACTCTTCAGAAAAGTTACATCATCAAAGAGGATCTTCCAGTGGGCATGGAGGTTACTCAGGGGGGGCACAAACTAGGGTCTTTTCCTCGTGCTTCTTTGTCTAGCAGATACCGGGCAGAAAGTCCCATCTTTTCATGGCACAAGATCGAGCTAGGATCGATCTGACCTCGGGGAGACGATCATCAATTGAATGGGCGCTTAGAGAAAAGAAAACCCAATGGGAGGTTATCTCATGAAAATTTTGTCTTTCAATTGTCGTGGGTTGGCGAACCCGTCAAAAAAATCGTCCTTAAGGAGATTGGTGGAATTTGTTTCACTTGAGGTTATTTTTCTACAAGAAACTATGGGTGTCAATGAATAAGTGGTATCGGTTCTGGAATCATTGCTACCTGGCTGGGATTTTGCAGCGGTGGATGCTAGGGGTCGCTCTGGTGGTTTGGTTACTAAGTGGTTATTAAATAAGTGTAACTATGAAAGTGTTTGGGGTTTTGAGTCGGGGATTGGTTTAAACTATTTCTCAGCATAGTTGGGTCGCTCCTTGACTATTGTTAACATCTATGGTCCCTATTTGAATAGACATAGGTATTGGAACTCCATTGGTAGATGCTCTTGGTTTAGTGAGGGGGATTTAATTCTTGGTGTAGATTTCAATTTCTCCATAGGGACAACAAAGGTTTGGGGTGCTCGAGTTATTTCAGGTCCTTTAACCAACTATTTTTTAAACTTGATGGAATTGTATGGACTGATTGATGTCGAACCTACAAAAATGAATCTGACTTGGTAGAATAGAAGGGTTAGTGACAATGGGGTGGCTAAGAGACTAGATCGTTTCTTATTGGTGGAGGGGTTGATTGAGTCTTTGTCACTTGTTAGATAATGGGTTAGTTGTGGCAGTGAATATGATCATAGCCCGATAGTGATGGAGTTATGTGGCAGGGGAAGGCGTTCCCCTAGTCCATTTAAATTTTTTGAGGGTTGGTTATGGGACCCGTATTTTCAAGCTTTAGTTAGGGGCCCGTGGATTCCAAATTCCTTTGATCATCAAATCTTAGTGGCTGTACAGTTTGTGGGGAACTTAAAGAGGAAAAAACAAGCAATGATTTCTTGGGCACATGAAAAAAATATCAAAGAGTAAAAAGAACTTAGAAACATTGAACTTACTCTTCAGGAGATGATGGCAGGTTATGGGCAGGGGTTTTGTACCCAAGATGTTAAGGAGAATCTGGTTAATTTGGAAAAAAAGCAAAGAATTATATTGGAGGAAAAGGAAGCTTTGTGGATGATAAAGAGTCGTGCTATTTGACTCTCTTGTGGAGATGAAATTACAAAATTCTTTCAAGCTTATGCCAAAGGCAGGAAAATGGCTAATACTATTTGGGAATTAAAGAAGGGGGATGGTGAAGTTGTCAACACTTTTGATGGTCTGGCTGCCATGGGTATTGAACACTTTCGTAACCTCTTCAAAGTACAGGAAGGGTCTTCTATTGCTGAAATTGTACAAGTTGCTAGGTTATTTCCTCATTTTGTGGAGGAGGAAGACAATCAAAGTTTAATGGAAGTTGCCACAGAGAAGGAACTTTTGGAAGTTATCCACTCTTTTCAAAAAGGGAAAATCCCAGGACCGGATGGATGGCCCATTGAAATTTTCCTGGGATTTTTCGATCTGATTGGTCAAGATGTTTTAAAGGTTGTTGATGAATCTTGGGTGAATGGTCATATACACAACCCTTTAAACTCAACCTTCATTTCCCTTATACCAAAATCATATAATCCCTCCTCCTTTGATGACTTTCGACCAATTTCTTTATGTAATTGCCTATACAAGATCATCTCAAAGGTCATAAGTAGAAGATTAAAAATTATTCTCTCCAGGAATATTTCAAGTGAACAATTTGTTTTTTTGGAGGGAAGGCAAATACATGAGGAAATTGGGGTAGCTCAAGAAGCGTTTCATAGTATAAAATCGAAAAAACTCAGAGGAGCTGTGGTTAAAATAGATCTTTCAAAAGCTTATGACATAGTAAATTGGATTTATATTATGATGCTTTTGATTCACCTTGGTTTTGGGGTGGATTTTACAAATTGGGTGATGGGGTGTTTGTCCTCGGTATCCTTCTCTATACTGCTTAATGGGTCAACTATTTCTTTTTTTTCATGCTGATAGAGGACTACGAAAGGGATGCCCCTTGTCACCCTTACTTTTCCTATTGGTGGAAGAAGGTCTTAGTCATTTTCTTGCAGAGGCAACATGATCATGTAATTTCAGAGGGATTAAAATCTCTACTGGTTTGTACATCTCTCACTTACTCTTTGTAGATGATATTTTAATTTTTTGTGATGGATCAAGGCATGATACTGATACAATGTTTGAATGGCTTACTCTTTTTAAAGGGGCCACTGGTACGTTGATCAATGATCAAAAGTCAAGTATCACCTTGGCATCACTGGAAGCAGTTGATGTGAGATACATTTTATCTCAGCTACCTTATCAGGTGCTTGAACTGTAGGAGGGGATGAAATATCTTGGGTTTTAGTTAAAACCAAATGGTTATATGAAGATAGATTGGATGTGGCTTATTGCAAAGTTAGAAAAAATATTAAAGGTATGGAGTCACAAATGGCTGTCAAGGGCATGGAGGCTTGTATTGATCAAGTTGGTTATGGAGGAAATTCCAGTATGTTGGATGTCTTTGTCTTGGATTCCAAAGGGTATTCTGGAAAAAAGCAAGGAAAATTTGTTTTTCCTATATTTGGAGGGGAAATAAGGAAAATCAGGTGATGCCATTGGTTCGGTGGGAGAAAATTGCGGTCCTAAAAGCTTTAAGGGGATGGGGATTAAAAAATAATTTTTTATTTTTCAAATCACTTACTGCAAAGTGCATGTGGCGATTGATCAACACATCGAGCCTCTAGACTAGAGTTATTCCAAAAAAATATATTGCTCCTCTTTTAACTCTTGAGTGGATTAGGAACCCAATCAAAAGTGTGACAAGCATATTTATTATTTGGAAAGTAGTCATTAAGGATTTTGACTTGATCAAAAATGGTTTGGTCTGGAGGATTGGATCAGGAAATTTTATCTGGATTGGTTTAGACCCGTGGGATGGTAGTAATCAGGCACACATTATTAATGATGAGGTTCGATATCAGCTGGAGCATGGGGGTTTTTATTTCCTAGCACAAGTTGGGGACCCGACCACATCCACTATCTGACAACAGGGTTGGAAAAATGGGCAGATTCTAGGTCTCACTGGGGATGATCAAATTCAATGGAATAGGTATATTTGGGCACTTGAGAGAGACAATATACATTTGACTGATCGGGAGAATGATCTTCTCTGGGATGGTGACCCGAGTCAGCCATACAATCTAAAAGTGGGATATGTACAACTTAGTGTAGATTTACATCAAAGGGAAACACTTTGGTGGTGGAAGAAACTGTGGAAACAATGTTGTCCAACAAAAGGAAAATATATGGTTCGGTCAATTTTGGAAAATAAATAACCAACTTGGGATAATTTAAAAAATAAACAGTTCAATGGACCAGGTTGGTGTTTGCTTTGCAAAAGAGAAGCTAAGACAGTGGGTCATCTTTTTATGCGATGTAATTTCTCCATGGGTTTTGGGTCGATTCTTTAAACATTTCCAAATCTCTAGGGTGCTGACAGGGCAATTATTTTGATGATGCATTGAAAGACTGGTTATATTCAAGGGGGAACTACGAGTCCTGGGCATTTCCTTTAATAATTGCATGGGGGATTTGGATGGCACAAAATAATTCAATTTTCCAAGATGAGGTTACCTCGACTTTTCAAGTGGCCAAAAACAACCTTGGTATACTTGTTTTTTATAAAAAAATCATGAAGAGTGGGGATTGGCATTACTCTTTCTATTAGGGAGGAATTCTTAGATATAGCCAGGCTATGGGATTTTTTTGATGGGTTTTCTTCTAAGCATCATCTCATCTGTGGGGCAGGGGGGTTGGGTGGGGTGGTTGTCTATATCTCTTCACCACACATCACTTTCTTCTCAAGTCTGGTTTGGGGGTTGGGACAAATAATTATGTAGAGCTCTTGGCTTTAAAGATTTTATTAATTTTTGTCGTGGAAAAGGGTTGCAAAACTTTACAGGTTTTTGGTGACTCTATGCCAATCATCAACTGGGCAAATGGAGTTCAAGATGTCACATTTATCATCTTATGCCAATTTATGAGGAAGTTTTGAGGATCATCAGGGGTTTTGAATCTATCTCCTTTACTCATATTTATAGGGAGAGGAATGAGTTGGCGGACCGACTTTCCAAAGAATCCCCACAACTAGAATTTGGTCAATGGTATATTGAAGAAAAATTTGCAGTGGACATCCACAGTTACTACCATAGGCCTTTTCAAGAAGTAATGTTATATTAAATAAAATCATCAGTCGAGAGATATTTTTGTTATTTTACATATGGTAAATTTTGTATGGACATAGTCTCTATGACAATCAGTCTGTCAGTCTTTGATTTGCTGCAGACAATGTATAACACTAAATGGCAGTTGGGGATACCAAATGTAATATTCAGTTAGTAGTGCTTTTACTGCTGGGTAGTGATACTTTTCTACTTTGACAATTATGCTATTTTCTTTACCTGATAATATATATAAGGCTATTATAGATGGCCTTTATATATCTGAGAATGTAGTTTTGTCACTATATAATGAAATTACAGATTTTTTCGAGGAAAAAAAAATGTTGCGTTACTGATTAAGTAATATGTGAATGATTTACACTGTTGCAAATAACCGATTAATTAATATGCAAATGATTTACATTGTTGCAAATAATAGAGATATAATATGTTGGATAAGGCATTAATGCAATCATTATATCAAAATGCAATACTAGAAATATAAAAAAACAATATTATTATAAAAATATTAAAAAAAAAAACAATTAATTAAAATATATACATATCGGTGCATTCTTAGGAACTCACAAAATGGTGCCTAAAATAATATAGAAATCGATGTTTTTTAAGGGATTATATGCACTGATGCATATTAATCATATTGAAGAACCGGTGCATATTAATTATATGGAAGCACTGATGCATAAAATGTGTGATTATATATATTGTTTTAAAATTTTATGGTGGGCATGCGATAAATATACATCGTTTTTTTAAATATAATAACAACACCGGTGCTTTAAAAAAATCAAACGCACTGGTGTGTTTAATAAGATAAACGCACCGGTGCATTTAATAACATAAACACTCTGGTGCTTTAAAAAAATCAAATGCACTGGTGCTCTATATGTAATATAGGCACCAAAATGTACGAATTATACAAGCACCGAGACAGACATAAGATTCAAGTGCACCAGAGTTACATACAACAAAATGGAAATCTAGAGCGTAATAACTATAACCACCCCAGTGTGTTTGCGTCATAGGTATGTACCAAGGAAGTAATGTAATGGTGAACTGCCATGTTTTCATCTTATGTATGCACTGGGGCATTTCATATAAGGGTGCACTGGTGCATTTCCATTTATGTTTGCACCGAGAATTTATGTAATGACAAACTAATGTGTTTTTTGGTTTTATGTACGTTCCAAGGAATTTTATGTAAGGTCATTCCGGTGTGTTGTATGTTTAGGTACACACCAGGGTGTTTTATTTAGTGGCACACCGATGCTTTTTGATAATAAAAGCACACAAAAAAAATCCGCTACAACATCCGCCTACCCAATGTTTTTTAGTTATATGGAACATTCGCTAAAACCTTCGTAGCCAATAGAGGAGATTGTAGTGGAGGTTGTTTTGAAATTTTTTCCAAATTTTGTAACACTAAAAAGCTACATTAGAAGGTGTTCTCCTTGTAGTGCTTACTTATGCAAACACATTTCTATTTTTACTATATGCATTACACATCACTTCAATTATGCACTCCAATGCGTATTTGTTTCGGCTCCTTGTGCTCCATGTAGTTATTATTGAATCCTTCTAGATCCTTGTATTCCATGTGTATTGTCATTCTATTCATTAATGCATTGTTGTTCCTTGATCAGAACATTTTTCCAACCAGGTCCCTCTTGGCTATTTATGCATTTACATCCAATACACCTTATTGGATACTACCTCCACTTAGGCAATCATGTTCTAACCTTAACTTGTTAGAACCTTCCAACACATTGAAATGATGTTATTTATATCATTCCATCACCTTCAAACTATACTTGCTTCTCTAAAAGCATATAACTTTGCTAAACAAACTTGAGTTTTAGAGTGAAAATTTTTTTCCCCTTTTCTCCACATTTTCTTCTGCACTTTGTTCCTTTTCTGGATTTTGCTACTCTATTTCCTTAAACGGTCCCATTCGATTTCATCTTGACATTTACTCACTTAGAGAGCCTACCTTCCTTGGATGTAATCAACATACTAAAACATCAAGGCTAGCTCATGAATTCAATTAAAACAAGGTGTATTATGCATATTAATGTATGCAACTCAGATTTATTAACATTTTCCTTGACATATGTTTCCTTACACAAGTGTATGCAATCCATGATTATTATATATCAACCTCTGTTTAGATATTTTATCTTGATCCAAGGTGGTAAAACTTGGTTTGGCCTATGTTTTCTATTAGGATCAACCATTCCCATTAAGTAGGAATAAATCCCTTTAGAAGAACCCTCCCTTCCTTGACTTCTTTATTTCTATCCACACAAATCGCTTCAAATGATGTTGCAAATATGGTTCATGTAAAGGGAATTTTCTCATGGTAACATTCCAAGACATACAAGGTCTTTAACTACATTTTTACATTTCCTTCATCATTTTTCGTAACTCTGTCTTCTTAGCAGAGCCTTCACATAGCCCATCCACATATGATTACTTTACTCTACAACTCCTTTGTTGCAATGTCTATAGTGTATAGAATCTAATTATGATGTATCATATCAAACATATGCACATCATACTTAATGAAAAGATTCAACATCAAACAATTTCTAGTGAATTGAAATCAAACAAAATCAACTTCAACTTTTTCCTGGTAAGTGAACTCAAGTCTGATCAAACAATATCATATTACTTTAACTCTTAATTTTTCATCACTTGTTCTGCTCCTTTCCACGAGCTCTATCCCATCGCATGTATCTAGAGTCAATTAGCAGGTAGTTTTTCTACTCATCAAAGTCTCAATTATCATTAGTTTCATAATAATGTCTTCTAAATACAATAACTACCAAATATCCAAGAATTTTTTTCAAAATGATAAGTGTACGGGTCTCCCATGACACCCACCGATCCTGCATGCTCTTTGGAAAGATTCGACGATGGACAAATAAAGAGCACAAGGAAGGGAGCAATTGGTTGGAAAAATGAAGATGTTTGGGTGTGGGAAATAACATATTGGGTGCACGATGGTGATGCGTGGAACCAAGGGGGAACACACCTTAATTTCCTTAGAACGATTGACATATACTTGGGTTGCATTTGGGAAAGAGCGAGGCAACTTGGGAGCACACCCAAGAAGTGGACTCATCTGCCTTTGAAAACATGGGTGCGCTGGAGAGGTTGGACGACCCCATTAGCACACTCATGAGGAGTCACAACGATCAACATGAAGAGTTCACAAGGCAAAGGGAGAATGCCCAAGGTTGGGGCACGCTGGTCTAAGAGATGAATGGTTGGTGGGAACGCATGATTTGGATGGGTACACTAAGACCATGGAAGGGTGCGATGAGTTGGTTGAGTGTGGGTTCATGAAGGGGCGCACCAAACTTAAGAGACACATCGTTTCACACAAGAGTCCCTTGGAGCTCCTATAAGAGCAAGGGTGCACCACCAATAGGAGGCATAGAGAATTTTTTGGGAAGATATTGGGAGAGAAAGTCTAAGGCAAGTCTGCGATAATAAACTGAGGCATAGTTTCCAAGATGGAAGACAAGTAGCCAAGAGTTGGGAATTTTTGAAGGTTTTGGGGAAGTATGAAAATGCAGGTCCATGAAGGCATTTGTAAGGTAGAACCAAAATATGTGTTAGCTTGGTGAAATTCTACAGAAATGAAATGACAAAATGTCTGTGGTTGTGGGCACATCTGAGGTGCACCATAGGGAGTTGCAAAGACAATTGCAACATAGAGTCTTGTGGTGACATATTTTTTCTTGAGTATCTTGGTGAGATGAGGTGAGTTGTTTGATTCCACCCTGTTGTAAACCAAGCTGGTAGTTCTCATCATAACTATTTCACAATAACAAAGACTTAGTCAGGTGCTAGGTAGAATTTGTTTCATCTGAACTATTTTTGTGTTTGTCTTAGTTTTTATTCTGCAGTTTTTATTTTGTTCATGGATGGATGCTTAAATGAGACTAAGTTTTAAACTCTATTAACAATTTTCTAAGTAAGTGAGAGTTTCACTAGAGTAGGAGTGTGACTCGTTGGTAGCCTAGAATGAAGTAAGGGTATGACCTAGGTGAAGAGACGTAGTCTAGATGAAGTATTCTTGGTGTGCCAAAACACCAAGTGAGAACCATCGTGGTGTCACACGCCTCAAGAGACGAATGATTGCAAGATCCATTTGAGCGTCCTCTGGGGTTGTGACAGGTGATATCAAAGAAAAATTGACTCTTCACCACTACAACAATTGGAACAGTTGTAGGAAGAGGGAACACATATTTGGTGAAGCAATATGGGCAAAAGTTTGGTGAGGGTCCGATGAACATACCCATCATAGAGGAAACCTAAGTGTAGACTTGGTGGGTTGTGATAAGGCCGAGTTGCGAATGAGGCTGAAGTTTCTGGCTAGACATGGGTGCACTCCTTGAGTAGGCCAAATGTATATTTTGATGCGCAAACGAAACACTTGGGCATGACATATGAACATAGGATTGTCACATGATTTCCATATAATTAACCGTAGAAGTTGAAGGGAGTCTTGAAATGAACTCTCGGGTGCCTTGGATGAACCCTTCATAAGTAAAGTGAAGATACTTGGAAGGCCATCCATGGTAGAAAAATTGACATTGAGAGGGAACTCAAGACTAGCAAGATGAAGGATCATATCACTACCTTCGAAATAACCATCAAGCAAATGATAGATTCATTGTTCCAACACGGTGAGAAGGCCGATTAGATGGATTATGAGATGAGAAAGATGAGATGTGGGTTTAATTAAGCCATTTGAGAGTGAAAATCAATTGTAGATATGATGATCAACACCTTGAACAATGAAATTCAAAGTAGACTCAAGGCAACGAAGGATGCACTTACTGAAGTAACTCAAAAGTTGAGAGACCAAGATGACACCATCACACTATTGAAACAATCTTTGGATAATGTACAAAGCTCTACTGTCATGTTGATGAGTGTTGAGTCTCCATTTTTCCATAAGATAATACCCTATCTTACCCTCTATATAAGTCTTTTTGCCTCTGTTATAAACCTATACTGGACTATTCCCTCCCAAAATACATGCCTAATAGCTATGTCATGTCTACAAGAGGTAATTGGTGATTTAAAGCATGTTTGTTTAACTTTCTTTAATTAATTCGATTGAAAGTGTTTTATTTTGTATAGTTCTAATAATTTGATTTATGAGAAGTCTATCTGGCACTACCAAACACCATGTAATCCAGTACCGAATCCATTCCGGTACCCAAGACAGTTTTGATCCGGTACCAAGATGTGCACTATTCCGGTACTCCTTGCTTTGTTCTATTCCGGTACCAAACTTGCAACTGTGTGCAATCTGGTACTAAAACCTCTGTTTTGGGATGCACCAGTTGGACCTGGATAATGGTGGAGATTTTGAGAAGACATTTGGATAGAAGCGTCCGATTTAGTTCTCCAATTGCAAGAGACTCCATCGCTCATGCACTTCGTGTCATGAAGATGGAGTCGATTCCTCAAAAGTCGATGTAAATCTTAATTCCGGAATTTCCCGAACTATTTAATGTTTATCCATAAATATTGGTAGTATCGTCTTACCTTATATAAGGAATGTTGTGTAGAAAGGAATGTAAGAAATATATGATAAGAAACAAACAATACTTGTCATCATCATGTATGAAGTAAAAGACTGTTGATCCAATTTACCAGTTGAATTAATACAGAAGATCTTTTATGACAATTCTTGGATGTGAGTGAAAGTTTTAGCCTGTTAACTTCTTAAGAGGTTCCTTGTTGGTTCGGCAAGGGCCCACCGCCCCAACTAAGGTAAACCTCATTGTATACATTTTATGTGGATAGTTTACAACAACGTGTGTGTGTGATTAATCTTTAATTCATTCTCAGGATTGAGCATCGAGTTCATTATTTTGGATTGGTGTGTAACAACAAGTGTTATATCGAATAGACATTTTATTCTCAGATGTTGAAGATAGATATCTCATGATTTGAAGTGTGGGAATGATATTTTAAGTTTATGACTGTAGTATCGCAGGGGACCAGGAGGCTTTATCTTTTATCTACATGTGATGTAATAAAGTCTTTTAGTCATAATGAATTTCCCTTGTGCTGGTTTGATTGAATAACATGAAGTTGAAATTGGTTTTTGTTTACAGAATGGTTGGAATTTATTGTTTTAATCACTACAGGAAACAAGCTTCTTAAAGTTCATCTTTTCAATACAAGTGCCTAACATGAAGATACTTGTTTCTCTGAGACAACATTTCTTTGATTGACTGTTTGTCTGATTTTCATTATCAATTTTCTCTTTTAGGTTCAGAGGATATTTTGAAGTATTTAGAGATCTTAGAAATGGAATTTTTATGTTATTAATTATTTCCTATATGCAACAGACTTAGACAGGTTACTTGTTCTCGACACATATGGTGTAATGACTCTTTCGATTACGAATCCTGGATTGACATTTAAATGAGTGTGAGATATACAATGAACATATTTACACACCAACATTGTTACATAGTCTGTGCAAACTAATATGTACTTTTTCTTTCGGGACATGGGATTGATAGGTCCTACAAAATCTAAGGCCCATTTTTCAAAGGGTTCGATTACTACTTGGGCTTGGAGTGGCATTTCATCGACTGATGTAGGTCTTCCAATTCTTTGGCAATCATTGCAACTGGGCACATATTTCTTTGCATCTTTAAAAATGGTCGGCCAATAATAGCCAGATTGTAAGATTTTGTAAGATGTCATTTTGTCAGCAAAGTGGCCACCACATGGGCCATCATGGCAGGCTCTAAAGATATCCTGCATTTCATCTTCCCGGACACATCTTCTGATTACCAAATCAGGTCTTGTTCGGTATAGGGTATCTTCATGCCACATATAATTGGCACTTAGCTGAATGATTATCTATTTTTCTCTAGATGTCATACCTTGAGGTAGTTGGTCGGTTACCAAATAGTTGGCTACATCTGCATACCAAGGGGTGAAAAGTAGAAATGGAAAATAAATTCTCATCCGGAAAATCATCATCTACTGGAGTACTGCCACCTCTATGGATAAGCCTAGACAGAAAATCAACAACCAAGTTATCTCTTCCAGGCCTATTTATAATAGTGATATTAAATTCTTGTAGTAACAAGAGCCATCTAGTTATTCTAGCATTTGTAATAGGTTTATTCATTAGAAATATGATAGCTGAGTGATCTGTGTGCACAAAAACTTCGTATCCTGTTATATAGTGTCTAAACTTGTTGATGGCATGTACTACTGATAAGAATTCTTTCTCTGTGACAGTATAGTTTGCTTCAACAGGTGAGAGGTTCTTAATAACAAAGTATATAGCATAAGGAATCCTCCCTTCCCTTTGTCCTAATACAACTCCCAAAGTGGTATCTAAGGCATCTGTATAGATATGGAAAGGAAGAGACCAATTTGGATCTCTCAAAGAAGGAGCACTTGACAGTTTTGTTTTTAAGATTTCAAAAGAGATTTGGCATTGCTCATCCCAACAAAATTCAACATCTTTCGTTAGTAGTTTGAAAAGGGGGGCAACTAGGTTTGTGAAATTTTGAATAAACCTCCTATAGTAGCTAGCATGCCCTAAGAAACTTCTGATTTACTTTTGTGAACTAGGGATCTTAATTTGGGAAATGATGTCGATTTTGACAGGGTCCACTCTTATTCCGGTACTGGAGATGTGGTGACCTAGAACGATTCCTTCAGTAAGCATCATTCTTGATATTTTATGACTGGGTGAGAGGTTGGTATCTCTACATCTAACCAATACCTTCTTCATATTATCCAATGCCTGTTGGAAATCATCCCCATATACCATGAAGTCATCCATGTAGACTTCCACACAGTCATTGGTTAGATCGAAAAAAATAGCCAAGACAACCCTCTGAAAGGTAGCAGGGGCATTACATAACCCAAAGGGGAGAACCCTATAAGCATAGGTTCCCCAAGGGCAGGTGAATGTGGTCTTATCCTGGTCTTCTGGTGAAATTTGTATTTGGTTGTAGCCACTAAACCCATCCAGAAAAGAAAAGTACCTCTTCCCAGATAAAGTATCCAAGACCTGATCAATGAAAGGTAAAGGGAAGTAGTATCTATAGGTGGCCTTGTTTATCTCTCAAAAGTCCACACAAATCCTCCATTTCCCGTTTTTCTTTGGTACAGTAACTAATGGGGAGACCCATTTTCTATCTGATATAGGGTAAATGAATTTGGCTTGTAGGAGTTTTTGGAGTTCTTCCTTTACGATATCTTTCAAGGCTAGGTTCATTCTTCTCTGGGAATGTTGGATAGGTATGATTTGATCGTTAGTGTAAATATGATGCATGCATGTATCTGGGTGGATCCCTTTCATGTTAGAGTAATCCCATGCAAATGCATCGGATTGCCCCTGAATCATTTGTACCAGTTTTTGTTGTTGATGTGTTTCTAGGCTGGCATTGATATACAGGGACTTCCCAGGTATGATTTCTACATCTTGGACAATAGACTCATTCCCTTCCTCTATTTGTAAAAGAGTGGTTGTTGTAGAAGTATAAGGGTGCCAAATTTCTTGAAATTCAGGGTTAAAGATGTGTGTGTAGTTGGGGAAATATTGGGGATAGTCAATGCATGCCGAAGCAACCAAGAATAGACTTAGGATTTGTTCTTCAGAGTGTTCTTGTACTCCTTTTACTTGTTCAAGTGTCAACAAGGGCTGGGTACAGTCCTCCTCCCCATATGGATTCTCCAACCAGAGAGGTACTTCCATGGCTGGTTGGTCAAGGGGAAAAAGGATAAGTTTCTGACTTTGAGTGCCATTGGAAATTGTCATTTCTCCAGATCGATAACTGATGAATGCATCAGCAGTGGCCAACCAAGGTCAACCTAGTACCACCGGGTGGCCTGGTTTGGGGGATTTGGGATGGATTACCAAGAAATCCACAGGGTATTCCCAATAGGCCAATGTCACTATTATATCATCTAAACTTCCTACTGGGGTGATGATTGATTTATTTGCAAGCTCTAACAAAGTTTGTGTAGGTATTAAGTGATCTAGTTGCAGTGATTTCATAGTGTTTACTGACATCACATTTATTGCTTCCCTTAGATCAATCAATGTGTTAGGCAAGGCAACACCATTGATTTTTATTGCTACCACTGGGTTCCCTGGATTACTATACTTGGAAGACATTTCTATTATAAACTCGGATAACTATCCTACCATTCATATGACAGGAGGCTCTTTCCTCTTTCTCCATGGATTTTTAATGCAAAGGTCCCTTACAATTTTAGCATAGATAGGTATGTATTTAATGGCCTATAATTGTGGGATCTTTACACATATATTTCGAAGTTCAGTCTCTAGATTATGTTCTAGAGGTTCCTCGGTTTTCTTTATGAGCAACCTTTCTGGGTAAGGGGGATTCACTTCATGGGGTGTTTCTGCTACAAAGGAGTTGGGTGAAGGGATTTCTTGTGGTACTGGAGTGTTTCTTTCTTCGTTCATTGGATCAATCATTTGTTCTTCTCTTTGAATCGTTTGGACATCTATTTGTTCCTCTTGGTTTGTGTGATTATGCACATGTTCCTCTTGAATGACCACAGTGGGATTTGTTTTATTTACAATCCTTCCTGACCTTAATTCAATTCCATTAAATGGAGCTGGCATTATTACATATGTAGGAAAGGTTTGTACTTCAATGTTTTGTATAGTCTGTGTCGGTCTGTTATTTGGGTTAGGGATAGGTTGTGCAGGAATAAGAGTAGGTTGAGGAGGGTTTTGGATGGGTGCAACTTGCATTGGTTGCTGCATATTTGGATTCATGGGTAGTGCAAGTGGTTGTTGTGGTTATGGAGGTGGAAGAAGAGCATGGGGGTTAAAACCTGGGAGTAACTGTGAAATATTCGAAGGATATTGTCGATAGGTGGGAAAATTTGTTGGTTGAAAGGGAACATTTCCATATACAGGTCTTCTCCACCCCTGTTGCCAAGGTTGGGTTTGTGTTGACCACTGAGGATAAGACATGAGAGGTAGGGACACACAGTGAAAGCTCAAGCAGAAAAGAGAAGAAATACATGGCATCAAGAGGTAAAGAAAATACTGTTGCACCCAACTCATCTCAGCCCATTGAGAAATCAGTGACAGAAAATTCTGTCGTGGGAGAGCCTGTTATATCAAGAAAGAAAACAACCACTCAATTCCAGAGAGTAAGCTCTACTTCGGTTCAAAGGGGTAAAAGACAGAAGGAGGGCTCAGAACCATGTGGTCAATCAGATAACATTCCCAAAACAATTATGGAAATGCCATTAGAACCAGCTAGTCAAATAGAGCAGACCCTTGACTCCCAGTTACAAAACAAGAAAAATTCTACACTAGCTGAAGCGTCTAGCTCAGTCCTACACCCTAAAGACCAATGATCACAAAATAAGAAACAAAATAAGGAGACATATCAACAGAGGATTTTACTAGAGCCAACTATAAAAACCCCTCCAAAATCCCCTAAAGAATTGAAAAGTATTTCTGAAATTACTCTGTCTTCCCATAACTTAGTTGGTGGCTTGAAGGAGACTGCTAAGGTGACAAGTAAAAATAGAAAGAAACTAGAAGGGAAGGAGGCACAAGTTCTAGAGCCCATGCCTCAATCTTCCAGGTTAGGAATATGAGTTTGCCAACAAAAGAAAACCCCATAAGTTACAGTTCAAGCCCACAAGATAAAGGTCCAGTCAACACAGGAGGTACAAATGTCTAGGCCTGTCCCTATCAGTAAATATAAGAAAAGGAAATTGTTTGAAGAAAATTCTACCCCTGTCAGGAAGTCTAAGAAAGCCTCGTCACCCATACGTAGGACCACCAAAAGTATGGCTAAATAAGAGACAATTCCAAACATACCTTCTCCTCAAAGAGAACCTATGGATATTCCAAGTTCTCCAGACAAAGAGAGTGGCTGGGGAGATGCCGCAAGTAAAACAAAAGGACTGGTAACAATAAGTGAGATGGAAGGATTGGTAACAGAGACTTTGATGGATTTGAGGAAGGGAGAAGAAGCTCGAAAGGTGGTCACTCAGGAATCATTCACACCGAGTCCAGGCAAATCCTTTAGCAGACGAAAGATGATGATAAAGATTCTGAGGAGTCTGAGGAAAGAAAAAGAGGCTCGAGAGATGGTGGCCAAGAAAGTACTCACACCAAGTCCAGACCAGTCTTTGAATGAACCAACATTATTAATAGAAATTGAGAGATTGAAACAAGAAATTGAAGAATACAAAATATTGGATAGACATATCAAGGCAGAGAATGCAGAATTGAAGGAACAACATGTGGAGGTCTCTGCCAAACTTAACAAAGTCTTGCGATTGGTCCATTACACTAGGATGATCAAGAAGGAGTTAAAGAATGAAGCTTCCAGTGTTAACATTTTGTAATCTGAGGAATGACAGAGGAGGGTCCAATTGTGCATAAAGTTTTTTGAGTATCGGTTTTTGATAACATTGCATGAGGATATGCAACATCTTCAACATGGGGGAAATGTTGAGTCTCCATTTTGCCATAAGATAATACCCTATCTTACTCTCTATCTAAGTCTTTTTTCCTCTGTTATAAACCTATACTGAACTATTCCCTCCCAAAATACATGCCTAATAGCTATGTCATGTTTACAAGAGGTAATTGGTGATTTAAAGCATGTTTGTTTAACTTTCTTTAATTAATTCGATTGAAAGTGTTTTATTTTGTATAGTTCTAATAATTTGATTTATGAGTAGTCTATCTGGCACTACCAGACACCATGTAATCCGGTACCAAATCCATTTCGGTACCCAAGACAGTTTTGATCCGGTACCAAGACGTGCGCTATTCCAGTACTCCTTGCTCTATTCTATTCTGGTACCAGACTTTCGACTGTGTGCAATCTAGTACTAAAACCTCTATTTTAGGATGCGCCATTTGGACCTGGATAATGGTGGAGATTTCGAGAAGACAATTGGATAGAAGCATCCGAGTTAGTTCTCCAGTTGCAAGAGACTCCATCACTCATGCACTTCGTGTCGTGAAGCTGGAGTCGATTCCTCAAAAGTGGATGTAAATCTTAATTCTGGAATTTCCCGAACTGTTTAATGTTTATCCATAAATATTGGTAGTATCGGCTTACCTTATATAAGGAATTCTGTGTAGAAAGGAATGTAAGAAATATACGATAAGAAACAGACATTACTCTTCGTCGTCATGTATGAAGTAAAAGACTGTTGATCCAATTTACCAGTTGAATTAATACAGAAGATCTTTTATGACAATTCTTGGATGTGAGTGGAAGTTTTAGCTTGTTAACTCCTTAAGAGGTTCCTTGTTAGTTCGGCAAGGTCCCACCGCCCCAACTAAGGTAAACCTCATTGTATATGTTCTCTGTGTCTGTGTGGATAGTTTACAACAATGTGTGTGTGTGATTAATCTTTAATTCATTCTCAGGATTGAGCATTGAGTTCATTATTTTGGATTGGTGTGTAACAACAAGTGTTATATCGAATAGACATTTTATTCTCAGATGTTGAAGATAACTATCTCATGATTTGAAGTGTGGGACTGATATTTTAAGTTTATGACTGTAGTACCGCAAGGGACCAGGAGGCTTTATCTTTTATCTACATGTGCTTTAATAAAGTCTTTTAGTCATACTGAATTTCCCTTGTGTTGGTTTGATTGAATTACATGAAGTTGAAATTGGTTTTTGTTTACAGAATGGTTGGAATTGATTGTTTTAATCACTATAGGAAACAAGCTTCTTAAAGTTCATCTTTTCAATACAAGTGCCTAACATGAACAAACTTGTTTCTCTGAGACAACATTTCTTTGATTGACTGTTTGTCTGAGTTTCATTATCAGTTTTCTCTTTTAGGTTCAAAGGATATTTTGAAGTATTTAGAGATCTTAGAAATGGAATTTTTATGTTATTAATTATTTCCTATATGCAACAGACTTAGACAGGTTACTTGTTCTCGACACATATGGTGTAACGACTCTTTCGATTACGAATCTCAGATTGACATTCAAATGAGTGTGAGATATACAATGAACATATTTACGCACCAACAATGAGGATCAAGAAAAAGGAACTTGAGCCACATAATGGAACTCACAATGCTAAGTTGTTAGGAAACTTCTGTTGGGACATTGAGTAGTACTTGGAGCAGCTGAACGAAATTTTAGATGAAGCCAAGGTGAACGTTGCAAAAATGTTCTTGATAGGAACCACTAATATTTGGTGGAGGAATTGAGAAAAAGACTCGGTTGTTGGGAGAACTATTGAGAATATCGAACACTGGGCAGAGATGAAGGAAGCCTTGAAGGAACTGTTTGGTTCAGGGAACCAAGCATGGATCGCAAGGAATCAATTGTTGGATGTCAAGCACACTGGTAATATCAAATCCTACATCAAGGAGTTCATAGGGATGATGTTAGAGATCAAATATATGTCAGTAGAAGACAAACTTTTGCACTTCATGAATGGTGTACAACCATGGGCGTAGAGTGAACCGACAAAATGTGTAGATTTTTGCAGCAGCGATCACCGCAACAAACAAAATTTTGGACTTTTGAGGTGAACCAAAGATAGGTCCTAGGAATAGTGAGGAAACCCAAGGTGAGAAGTAGCAACAAGGGAAGGGGAAAAATAAGGACAAGGGATAAACGAAGTTGTCCAAGGGAAGTTAAGACAATGCCAAGCAAATGGAAGCAGTGAAAGAGAAGAAGTCGATTTCATGTTGGATTTGTGTCAAGGAGCACTATGAAAAGAATTATCCCTTGAAACATAAGTTGAATGCTTTGGAGAAGGAATAAAACCCATCTATTGTGGTCTTGCAGGTATTGAACATTGTCATGGAGGGTGAATCCACAGAGAGACAAGAGCAAGATGAGATGAAACTTTTCTATGTGCAGGCCAAACGCAATGGGAAGTTAGTGTTAGCCATGGTGGATAGTGGGGAAAACCATAACTTCTTGAGGGAAGACATGGTTTGGAGGCTTGGGTTGTAGCATGAACTGATGTAGAAAACCTTCAAGATAGTCAATGCAGGTGTGGAGAGAGTCCTTGGTGTGGACAAGGACATCTTGTTGAAGCTTGGTGACTTGTGCAAAAAGAAAAGTTTCACCATTTTTCCGATGGATTATTTTGAAGTTGTGTTGGGATAAGAATTTGCAAGGAAGGAAAAGGAAACACTGATTCCTCACATGAACAATTTTTCCATTTTATCAGGATAGACTCCATGTTTGATTCCGACCATAAGGAGGAAGGAATGGGGCACACAAATGTCTTCCTTGCAAATGGTTGATGTGGACAACCAGAGTAAGAAACCTTGTGGAGATGAAATTGGATTATGTGGGGTGATGGTTGGACATACTAATGCAGAAAAAGAAAGGAAGCTCATGTTAGTGGAACAAAGGCTTGTTGATGTTGAGGAGATATGTGGATATTTGGCTAAGACAATGGATGGATTGGTTGATTTCTGTTTGAAATTCAATGAGTGGCGACAAAAATAAGAGGAATTCACAAAAACGAATATGCCATAGAAATTTGTTGAATAGGAGCATAAACCATTAATAGACCAAGAGGAAAAGAGGGAGACATAACAAACTTGGTGGAATAGAACCAAGGAAGGAGTTATTTCCTTCTCTAGCAAACTTGGACATGGTTAATGGCCATATGACCCTGAACTAGAATGACTCATGGAAGAGTGCAAAGACAAGATTGATTCAATTGTACCACTGCTTATGCATATAACAAAGAAGTATGGTGACACTTCATTGATCACATTGGGATGGATTGGAGATTAGGGAGATGGCCCCACCAACCATACCCCTTCACCTTTCAACTAGATGCATCAGATTGGATCATTGTCTCAATGGGAGGCAACGAGGCCAAAGGGGTGCCTTGTTGAAAACTATTGAGAACGTCGTGGGAGACTTACCAAATTGGAGGAAATGAAGAGTTGTGAACGTGATGAGATTGCAGACATAAACAAATGTTTGAAAGTGAAGATGTGATTATTGAGACAAATGCATGATGATTGGATTATCTACTCAGTCATTTGAAGTCATGAAGGGATCCAACACATAGAAGAATGGGAAAAAAAACATAAATATGGAAGAAACTGAAATCAAAAGGTAGTGAAAGTTCATAGAATCATGAAAATTAAGGGGAATTTTCCTTGATGACAATGGTTGAGTAAGATGCAGTCATTGAGTGGTGACGAGATACGAATATGAGAAGAGACGCCATGGAATTCAACAAATGTTTCCAGGGATGACAAAAACTTGGAGTGGGGGAGGATGTAAGGGTCTCCCATGACACCCACCGAGCACGCATTCTCCTTGGATAGATTCGACGATGAACAGACAAAGAGCACAAGGAAGGGAGTGATCGGTTGGGAAAATGAAGATGTTTGGGTGTGGCTAGGAGTACCTTGGGTGTATGATGGTGACATGCAGTGCCAAGGGGGCACACACCTTGACTTATAACAATTGACAAAGACTTAGGTTTCATTTGGGTAAGGAAAAGGTAATTTGGGAGCATGCCCAAGTAGTGAACTCATCTGCCTTTGGAAATATGGACATGTCAGAGAGGTTGGATAACCCCATCAACACACTCATGAGGAGTCACGGTGATTGACATGAAGATATCACAAGGAAAAGGGAGCGTAACAAAGGATGGGGTACCCCGATTCGAGAGACAAATAGTTGATGGGTTTGCGGGCTTTGGATGGGCACACCAGGTCCACTGAAGGGAACAATGAGTTGGTTGAGTGTGGGTTTGTGAAGGGGAATGAAACCCCAAGAGACACATCATTTCTCACAAGTAATCCTTGGAGATCCTATAAGAGAAAGGGTGCACCACCAAGAGGAGGCATAAAAGATTTTTTGACAAGAGATTGGGAGACAAAGTCTAAGAAAAGTCTATGATAATGAACTGAGGAAGAGTTTCCAAGATGGAAGATAGGTATCCAAGAATTGGACATTTTGGAAGGTCGTGGGGAAGTTTGAAAACATATGTCTGTGGAGGCACGTGTGAGGCAGAACCGAAATCTATGTTAGCTTGGAAAAATTATGTATAAACGAAACGACAACAAGTCTGTGGCTGTGGGCATGTATGAGGCACACTACAAAGAATTGTGAAGATGGTTGTGGAAAAGAGTCTTATGGTGACATATCTGTTCTTAAGTGTCCTAGTGAGGTGAGGTGAGTCATTTGACTCTTCCCTATTGTAAACCGAGTCGATAGTGTTCCTTGTAAATGTTTCAAAATAACAAAGACTTAGCTAGGTGTTGCACACCGTTTGTGTCACCTAAACTATTGTTGTGTTTGTCTTCATTTTTGTTTTGTGGTTGTTCTCTTGTTTATGGATGCATGCTTAAATAAGACTAAGTGTTAAACTCTGTTAACAATTGTCTAAGTAAGCAAGAGTTGCACTAGAGTAGGAGTGTGACTTGTCGATAGCCTAGAATGGAGTATGGGTATGCTCCAGGTGAAGAGGCGTATTCTGAATGAATTATTCTTAAGCAACCAAGTGAGAATCATCATGGTGACACACACCTTCAAGAGACGAACAATCACAAGATCTGTTTGGGCGTCCTATGGGGTCGTGACAATAAGTTTAATGGAATAATATCATTCCCTCACATAATGTTATTTCATTTTTCTGTATTATTCTACCCTTTCAATAAAATTCATTATTCAAGGTCATTTCTATATGATTATTGCACATCATCTAGACAAGCCAATTCACATAACGATGTCCTATCTAAATGAAGGACCAATGAATATTGGCATCTTAGTTTATTCTATTAGGATATTTATAAACTTAGGAGTTAGTTAAGATCAACCTGGTCTAATGTGTTGTTAAGTTAAAGTGTGTTTCTTTAGTATGCATTTGTAATCTGACGATCACGATGTGTTCTCGACATAGAGTGATCCAATGACTCATATTCTCCTAGATATTAAAAGGTACATTGATTTATGGATTAGCACCCAATTGGTCCCTAATATTTATTTAAAGAGCATGGAGGGTGTTTTGTTTTTGATTGATTGTGAGAAACTCTCTACAATATTTTTCTTTTGCATTAATAAATTTCCTCAAGTGGCCATGTTGGTTGGGGCCATGGATGTTTCCCCATAGGGGTTTTACCATGTAAAAACATTGGTGTGTTGATATTTGATCTAGTTGTGTGAGTGGCTACTGAAGGTGTTCATCCTCTATTATAATACAAATGTTGTAGAAAATTGAAACTTCATGAACTCCTAAAATATATCGAAGTTCGGAAAACTTCCTTCTATAAGAGACTTTGTGAAAACGTCCGCAACTTGTTCTTCTGTAGGGAAAAAGAGAACTTCAATAAATTGATCATGAATGCAATTTTTGCATCTAGTTTCTCCTTCAATGTAACTTCTACTTCTTCTTCTGATGAGTGGCTTATTGATTCCGGAGCATCTTATCATATGGCTAAGGATAAAGCCATTTTTTCTTCTCTAAATGAATGTAACACCAAACAAATTTTTTTGGGCAATGATAGATCTCTTAGTGTTGTAGGGTTTAGAATAGTTTAGGTATATAAAGTTCATTTCGATGATGTATTATGTGTTCCAAGTCTTTTCTAAAACCTTCTATCAGTGTATCAGATCACTCATTCAAGTGAAGGTAAAATTGTAGAGTTTTCACCTCACCAACTTGTAATCAAGGATTTAAAATATCCTAAACATGCCCTCACAACTGGAATTGTTGATGATATTACCAGGTTGTACAAGATTGACAACTTTGGGTCATCATATTTTCCATTGGTTTTTTTGCTCATAGTAATGACTTGATAAAACTTCGACATGAGTGCTTTGGTCATCTAAACTATCGCTCATTGCATCAACTATGTAATCAACACATGGTCACTGGGATTCCTCTTGTTTCTTTCAGAGATGGTGTTTATGCCGATTACGTTCTCGACAAACATCATCAAGATAGTTTTGACAAATGTGCCTATTGTCACGCCTCGACCCCTTTGCAGTATTGGTTGTGGAGCCTGATTATCTTCCTGATTCAGAGGTCTTTATTTTTAGCCGTGTTTATACCCCATGAAGACTTTACACCCTAGAAGAATGTACACTCCTTCACGCGGGGGAGTGCAGAGGGGGGTTACCCCCTTTATGGGGTCCGAGGGAAAGCAAGCCCTCGAAGGAAAACTTGCCTTGTAAATGTATATTGTAATTTCATTGTAAATCTAGACCGTTCATTATAAGGTCACAGATCTAACAATAGAAGTTATGTTAGGGTTTTTTTTCCCTAAAATGAAACCCTCTTTTATGACGGAAATGTACTGTGGCTATGTATCATTGTGAATATTGTATTATGAGTGAGGAGACTGTGAGAGAAAGAAGAGGAAGTTACAACGACTGTGCTGTAAGTTGTATCCCTTCATTTGTTGGATAATAATAAAGGAAGGACCCGACAATTTATCTGGTGAACGTAGCCCACACTGGGTGAACCACATATATCTGTGTCTATATTGTAGTGTGTATCTTCTTTGTTTTATTTCCGCATTTGTTTTATTTTATTTCTTTGTGATCCTATTTTTCTAACGACTGGTATCAAAGAAAAATGTAACTCATAGGAAAAGAGGGTTCCTGGTTCGAGTGGGAGCAATGGCAGAGGATGGAAAGTTTAGGTTCGAGAAATTTAATGTCCAAAACCACAAGTTATGGAAGATGCAGATGGATGATTATTTATATTAGAAGGATATATCCCTACCATTGAGTGGAATAGAAAAGAAGCCGATGACCATGAAGGACGAATAATGGAAGGGTTAACAAAAAGGCATTAGGAACGATACGACTGAGCCTGGAAGCGTCAGTGGATTTCAATATTTCGAAAGAAAATACAACAAAGGAGTTGATGGACGCATTGGATAAATTGTATGAAAAACCCTCAACATCCAATAAGGTATTTCTAATGAAGATATTATTTAATATGAAGATGTCAGAAGGTGGGTTTGTTGCAGATCATTTAAATGAATTTAATACAATTACTAATCAACTAAGTTATGTAAAAGTGGACTTTGATGATGAGGTCAAGGTTCTTCTAATATTATGCTCATTGCCAGAAAGATGGAACGACTTGGTCATGGCTGTAAGTAACTATGTCTCTGGTTCAAACACTTTAAAATTTGATGATGTTGTTGGTGTTATCCTTAGTGAGGAAATGCGACAGAAAAGCACAGGGGAGACATCAGGTAATCCACTAAACATGGAGAAGAAGGGAAGACAAAAGGATAGAGGAAAGGGATTAGGGAACCACGAGAATTCTAGGAAGGGAAGATCAAAATCCATATTTGTAAATATAGAGTGCTAGAATTGTGGGAAGAAGGGACATCTGAAGAAAGAATGCAGAGCTCCAAAGAAACAAAGAGATGGACAACAAGAGAAAAATCAGGAAGCAAATATAACATGTGATGTGTTACAAGATTCTTTGATTCTTTTTGTAGATAATATTTCTGAGTCTTGGGTAGTAGATTCAGGGGCTTCATTTCATGCCACACCCCATAGGAAACATTTTCTAGATTA
>JZKD02S0614077.1:163968-176534 GCA_000966675.3 Picea glauca
TCCAGATCTAAGGAAAAATCTAATTTCAACAGGGCAGTTGGAAAATGAAGGTTGTATATCCATATTTATAGATAAGGTGTGGAAGGTCACCAAAGGATAATTGGTGATAACAAAAGCAGAGAAGGTAGGTGCATTGTATTTATGTACTGGTAATACTTACTCTTCTATCTCTTTAACTTCTACAGGAGTGGATACAACAATGTGGCATCATAGGCTTAGAGACATGAGTGAGAAGGGGATGCATATAGTTAACAAAATAAATTTGTTGCCAGATATTAAACAAATTGATTTGTATTTCTATGAGCATTGTGTTTATGGAAAAGAAAAGAGAGTCAGATTTCTCAGAGTCGGAAAAGAAAAGAAGAGTGAAAGGTTAGAGCTTGTGCATACAGATGTATGGAGACCAACTCATATATCATCTCTTGGTGGCTCTCGTTATTATGTTATGTTTATTGATGATGCAACTAAAAAAACTTGGGTTCATTGCATTCGACAACAATCTGATGTTTTTTATTCTTTTAAGAAATGGAAAGCTTTGGTTGAGAATGAGATAGGAAAAAGGTTGAAGTGTCTCAAATCAGACAATGGAGGTGAATATTGAAGCAAGGATTTTGATGATTACTGTTCATACCATGGGATTTGTAGAGAGAAGACAGTTCCAGGAACACCAGAAGAAAATGGCGTGTCAGAAAGGATGAATATGACAATCATGGAGCGTGCACGGAGTATGAGATTGCATGTTGGTTTGCCCTTACAGTTCTGGGCATATGTTGTAGATACTGTTGTTTACTTAATAAACATAGGATTTTTGTTGTTCTCTTTATTCTCCTTCTTTCTTTGGGTGCAAGTATTTCTTAACTTTCATTGATGACTTCTCTAGATGCACTTGGGTTTAATTCTTAAAAATTAAGAGTGAAGTTTTTGAATTTTTTTTGGCTTACAAGGCTCTTGTAGAAAAAAAATTTGGACATCAACTTCAAATGTTAAGAACAAATAATGGAGGTGACTATGTGATGATAAATTTACAAGTTACTCCATTGCATAGGGAATTGACATGCAACATATTGTTCCATATAAACCACAACAAAATGGTATTGTTGAGAGAAAGAATCACACATTAAAAGAAATGGCTAATTGTATTATACAATTTGAGGCATTAAGTCTTCATTATTGGGCGGAAACCATCAAATGTGAAAATTGCATAGTAAATTGCACTCCCACAAAGGCTCTAAAAAATATAACACCAGAAGAAGCATGGAATAAAATTAAGCCAGATGTAATCCAATTCCATGTATTTAGTAGTGTAGCATGGGCTCACATTCCTGATGAGAAAAGGAAATATTTACAACCTAAAGTGAGAAGTGTATTTTTTTTAGATATTCTGAAGATGTCAAAGGTTACAAAATTCTTCAACCTCATTCCAATGAAATTATTATTAGAAGAGATGTTAAATTTGATGAAAATCTCTTAGCATGGGAGCCTAATTCAGTGTTTGTGCCATCTTCAACGTTTGTTCCATTTCCGTTTCTATTATGGTTTCTTCTTATTCTTCACATGATGATGGTGAGGATGGAAATCCACCTTTGTTTTCTCACCTTCCTCTAGATGAGTCCATTGAACATGAACTTACACCAACACCACTGCTTCCTAGATGGGTCCATTCAACTCGATAAATAGCTAGTGATCTTGTTGGTGATCCTTCATATCAACCTCAAACACATTCACAGTTCCAATAAGCCTCTTATCTTTTGGCTGAAGTTTCAGAGAATCATGATCCAAACACATTTGCAGAAGCTCCAGGTCATCCAGATTGGGACACAACAATGGATGAAGAATAACTCTTTAATGATGAATGATACTTTGGATCTTGTATGTTATGAACACAATATATAACAATAAATGTAAATACATTATAAAATATAAATAATAATACGTAATCAATAGTTAATGAAAAATAATGAAGAGACACCTTCCTGATGAAATGCCACATCTCTTCATGAAAGGGAACCCCTGCGTGGGTATATAAGGCCCTCATTCTCATTGTACTCATCATAATTCTCATAATATATTATTCATTCTCATATACATTTATAATATTTATTTTCCTTGTGGATATCTTTATATTCCAAGTATTTTGGATAATTACACAGTGAACCGAGTTAGTTCACCACATTGGTATCAGGGCGATGTATGATCTTGGCCTTTGGCCATCTGACCTTTGGCCATCTGACCTTTGGTTAAAATTATGTTTCCCTTGGAAACATATCTATTGGTTGTTGGCCACAAGTATAGTGTTTCTCAAGAGTTTATTTGAAGGTCTAGTCCTTGACCATAATTGGTCGTTGGCCTTTTGAAGTCTAAAATTTCTGTTGCGGACTAAAATATTGAAGAAAAATAAAGTATTACCAAATATGTATATATAAGAAAAAGAATAAAAAAAAGAGAGCAAAAAATGATTAAAAGGATCCATATCATTAAAAATAAATAAATAAATATAAAATAAGGAGGATATATATAAAATCAAAAGTCCAATATATGACTCTCGTTGAAGGAAAAATAATAATTGCAATTAAATATAATATTATATATTAAATCACAATTCATCCTGTAGTGCGAGTAACTCCTACAGTGTGTCAGTTGAACATACATACAAAAAATTTGTGTGAGCTAACAGTCTTGAAGTAAATCTGAAGCACTGCAAAATAAATTTAAAGAAAGATTAAAAAACAAAATTGAACACAAAGGAAAGGAAGTAAACATTTTGTACAACCACAATTAATTATGCACAACAAAATTTATGTACCATCTGATCCGTACATCCAAAAAAATTGCATCTAGCCATCCAATTTACCATTTTCAGCCATACTTTTCCACCATACATTTAAATCAATTACAGTCTGTACGATTTGGCAGATTGTCCGTACTATAGATGTTATTGTCCACTATGCTTCGTACCTCGTCCGTACACTGTTTTACATACATCCGTGTGAGAGAGAAGCCATTAATTGGATCATTTGTTGTTCATGCTAAAGGTCATCTGTACATCGGTATGATAGAGCAACAAATTAATTGGTTCGATGAATCTGTGGGTCCTGTTCCATCATTGGGAGAATCATGAAGTTTGGGTAAAAAGCCAATATTTTTTTAAAGGATTAGATTATATAAAAACATTTATACGAGTCATAGAAAAAATAAAATATCATTTAAAGTGAAAAAAGGTATACGGGGTTGGAATATGAAGAAATAATTAATAAATCATATCATAATTCATATAATAAAGGCCAATAACTCAAATAATTACGATAGAAATTTCAAGTATTGTTATAGCCCTAAAATTCCCTACTCATGCACACATGGCCTTGGCCCTCTTACTTGCATATTTTACCAAAGAACTGCTGAGAAGATCTTCTTAAAAAACCATTTTTTAGAAGATGTGCGTGCCCTACATCATTATAGCCTGCATAAATATGATTGATTCACCACTACAACTCACATACATACGCTTGTTGCACCATTACAACCCGTGTATGCTTGCAAAAGTTGCAAAAATTAAAAAGTTGCAAGGAATTCGTTGAAATTCACGGGCTATTGGAGGTTTCCCAACTAATCCACATGCTATAGCTCGTAACCCAACCAAATAACCATCCTTTTGTCATATAAAATGAGGATTTGGGGTCTCATTTCACATCCAAGCATAAGAATAATGACACTCTGCCCGATTTCACTTCCCCTCCTTGCCCAAGATTTTGCTACCTTTTGTGAGATATTGCCTCAAAATTCCCTCATCAACCCCTTATTTCTCCATTCAATCCATTCCCTTCCCTTGAGGTGATTAGAAGATTGAGAGAATAAGTCAATTCAAGGTGCACTTGGAGCATGGCAAAGATGAGCCCGGACCAGGTTCGCAAAACAGTGGCCGACACAGATTGTAAGTTTCAGTCTTTGTATGATGAATAAAAGAATCACATTTTCCTGTCCCAAATGATGATGTTTTGTTCATTTTTATTGATTTATACTTAGCATTTAATATCTAACCCTAACTCATGAATATAATAACATGCTTGTAGTCCTTGTTTTCCTATCTTTGGATGCAGGTTAGCCTAGGGAGGAGACGTACAGTCATTGGAACTACCAAGCTTGAGGAGATCATCACCAGACGTGGGTTCAAAGGTATAGTTACCTGATCTCTTCTCTTATTTCTTTCTTTTTGTTTATTTTGGTATGTTTGGGGTAGAGTACAATAGATTAACTTTTAGACGATCATTCACTCTGACTACATCTTGAACCCTGGTGTAGTTAAAGGGGGGATTTTCCCGCTATAAGAATTGATGACCATACTGGGGATCTCTCTAGGGTTTTTTATGGGGTTTTGGCTTGATTGATTGTTTTTTTTTCCATTCGAGTTTCTTTCAAGTTTGTTGAGTCTGTCAAGGGGTTCTGGTCACCTCCAGGGTGCATACCAGTTGTCCCTTCCCTGTAAGATTGCATGGTCTTTTTCATTTTTGAAAAGACACATAGGTGTACGCGCCCTGTCTTGGGTCAGCTTGCGTAAATACGCGCTCTGCACAATAAACAACCCGCGTACATACACAGACTGCTAATGCAACAACCCACGTCTCTGTTTCATGAAAGTTTTTTGAAAAAGAGGGAGTTTGCCTCTTTCCTGATTGAAGTTCACACTTCTTAGGGATTTCTTGAATCAGCCCCAAGTCTCTATTTGTGGCCATAACCTGGGTATATTTTTGGTTTACTTGTTCCTTAATCTTCTTGTGTTTCCTAGCATTTTTAGCTTGAATTTTAAGAAAAATGAGTTGCATTTTGAAGGGAAGGGGAAGGGGAAAAATGAGTAGCAACAAGGGAGGGGGAAAAATAAGGACAAGGGATAAACAAAGTTGTCCAAGGGAAGTGAATACAATTCCAATAAACTGGAAGCAGTGAAAGAGAAGAAGTCGATTTCATGTTGGATTTGTGTTAAGGAGTACTATGCGAAGAATTCTCCCTTGAAACAGAAGTTGAATGCTTTGGAGAAGGAAGAAAACCCATCTATTATGGTCTTGCAGGTATTGAACATTGTCATGGGGGGTGAATCTATGGAGATCCAAGAGCAAGATGAGATGAAACTTTTCTATGTGCATGACAAACACAATGGGAAGTTAGTGTTAGCCATGGTGGACAGTGGGGACAATCATAACTTCTTGAGGAAAGACATGGTGCAAAGGCTTAGGTTGTAGCATGAAATGATGCATAAAACATTCAAGACAATCTATGTAGGTTTGGAGAGAGTCCTTGGTGTGGTTAAGGACATCTCATTGAATCTTGGTGACTTGTGCAAAAAGAAAATTTTCACCGTTTTTCCCATTGATTATTTTGAAGTTGTGTTGGGATAAGAGTTTATGAGGAAGGAAAAGGAAACATTGATTCCTCACATGAACAATTTATCCATTTTCTTAGGATAGACTCCATGTTTGATTACGACCATAAGGAGGAAGGAATGGGGCACATAAATGTGTTCCTTGCAAATGGCTGATGTGGACAACCAGAGTAAGAAACCTTGTGGAGACGAAATTGGATGATGTGGGGTGATAGTTGGACATACTAACGCATAAAAAGAAAGGAATCTCATGTTAGTGGAACAAAGGCTTGTTGATTTTGAGGAGATATGTGGATATTTGGCTAAGACAATGGATGGATTGGTTGATTTCTGTTTGGAATTCAATGAGTGGTGACAAAAATAAGAGGAATTCAAAAAAACGAAGGGATCCAACACATAGAAGAATGGGAAAACAAACAGAAATATGGAAGCAACTGAAATCAAAAGGTAGTGAAAGTTCGTAGAATCATGAAAATTAAGGGAAGTTTTCCTTGATGACAATGGTTGAGTAAGATGCAACCATTGTGTGGTGACGAGATACGAACATGGGAAGATATGCCATGGAATAATATTATTCGTTGGCATAATGTTATTTGATTTTTTTGTATTATTCTACCCTTTCAATAAAATTCATTAATCAAGGTCATTTCTATATGATTATTGCACATCATCTAGACAAGCCAATTCACACAACGATGTCCTATCTCAATGAATGACCAATCGATATTGACATCTTAGTTTATTCTATTAGGATATTTAAACACTTAGGAGTTAGTTAATATCAACCTGGTCTAATGTGTTGTTAAGTTAAAGTGTCTTTCTTTAGTATGCATTTGTAATCTGATGATCACAGTGCATTCTCGACATAGAGTCATCCAATGACTCATATTTTCCTCGATATTAATGAGTACATTGATTTATGGATTAACACCTAATTGGTTCCTAATATTTATTTAAAGAGCATGGAGGGTGTTTTGTTTTTGATTGATTATGAGAAACTCTCTGCAATATTTTCTTTTGCATTAATAAATTTCCTCAAGTGGCCACGTTGGTTGGGGCCATGGATGTTTCCCCATAGGGGTTTTACCATGTAAAAACATCGTTGTATTGGTCATGATATAGTTGTGTGAGTGGTTACTGAAGGTGTTTGTCCTCTATTGGAATACCCATGCTGTCGAATATGGCAACTTCATGAACTCATAAAATAGATCGAAGTTTGGAAAAATTCCTTCTGTAAGAGACTTTGTGAAAACGTCTGCAACTTGATATTCTGTAGGGAAAAAAATAACTTCAATAAATCGATCATGAATTCACTTTATGAATTTGGTTTCTCCTTAAATTTAACTTCTACTCCTTCTTCTGATGAGTGGCTTATTGATTCCGGAGCATCTTATCATATGGCTAAGGATAAAACCATTTTTTCTGCTCTAAATGAATGTAACACCAACCATTTTTTTTTGGGTGATGACAAATCTCTTAGTGTTGTAGGGTTTAGAATAGTTTATGTAGATAAAGTTCATTTTGATGATGTATTATGTGTTCCAAGTCTTTTATACAACCTTCTATCAGTGTATCAGATCACTCATTCAAGTGAAGGTAAAACTGTAGAGTTTTCCCCTCACCAACTTGTAATCAAGGATTTAAAATATCCTAAACATGCCCTCACAACTGGAATTGTTGATGATATTACCAGGTTGTACAAGTTTGAAAACTTTGGGTCATCATATTTTACATCGGTTTTTTTTGCTCATAGTAATGACTTGATAAAACTTTGACATGAGTGGTTTGGTCATCTAAACTATCACTCATTTCATCAACTATGTAATCAACACATGGTGACTGGTATTCCTCTTGTTTCTTGTAGAGATGGTGTTTATGCTGATTACGTTCTTGAAAAACATCATCGAGACAATTTTGACAAATGTGCCTATTGCCACGCCTCAACCCTTTTGCAGTGTTGGTTGTGGAGCCTGATTATCTTCCCGATTCAGAGGTCTTTATTTTCAGCCTTGTTTATACCCCATGAAGACTTTACACCTCAAAATAATGTAGACTCCTCCACGCAAGGGATTACAAAGGAGGGTTTCCCCCTCTACGGGGTCTAGGGGCAAGTGCCCCCCCGAAGGAAAAATTGCCTTGTAAATGTATATTGTAATTTCATTGTAAATCTGGACCGTTCATTATAAGTTTGGAGATCTGATGGTAGAAGTTATGTTAGGGTTTTTTTCCCTAGGAGGAAACCCTCTTTTATGAGGGAAGTGTATTGCTTCTATGTATCATTGCGAATATTCTATTTTGAGTTAGGAGACTGTGCGAGAAAGAAGAGGAAGTTACAACGGGTGTGCTGTAGGTTGTATCCCTTCATTTGCTGGATAATAATAAATCAAGGACCTGGAAAATTCTCTGGTGGATGTAGCCCACACTGGGTGAACCACGTATATCTGTGTCTCTATTGTATTATGTATCTTCTATGTTTTATTTATGCATTTGTTTTGTTTTATTGCTCCGCGATCCTGTTTTTCTAACAACTGGTATCAGAGAAAAAGGTAACTTGTAGGAAAATAGGGTTCCTGGTTCAAGTGGGAGCAATGGAGGAAGATGAAAAGTTTAGGGTTGAGAAATTTAACAACCAAAATTACCAGTTATGGAAGATGCAGATGGAATATTATTTATATCAGAAGGATACATTCCTACCATTGGGTGGAATAGAAAGGAAGCCGACGACCATGAAGGACGAAGAATGGGAGGTTCTTGATAGAAAGGCACTAGGAACGATATGACTGAGCCTGACAACGTTGATGGATTTCAATATTTCGAAAGAAAAGACAACAAAGGAGCTGATGGATGCATTGGGTAAACTGTATGAAAAACCCTTGACATCCAATAAGGTATTTCTAATGAAGAGATTATTTAATATGAAGATGTTAGAAGGTGGGCATGTTGCATATCATTTAAATGAATTTAATACAGTTACTAATCAACTAAGTTATATAAAAGTGGACTTTGATGATGAGGTCAGGGCTCTTCTAATCTTGTGCTCATTGCCATAAATATGGAACGACTTGGTCATGGCTGTAAGTAACTCTATCTTTGGTTCAAACACTTTAAAATTTTATGATGTTGTTGGTGTTATCCTTAGTGAGGATATGTGACAGAAAAACACAGGGGAGACATCAGGTAATGCGTTAAACATGGAGAAGAGGGGAAGAAAAAAGAATAGAGGAAAGGGCTCAGGGAACCGCGTGAATTCTAGGAAGGGAAGATCCAAATCCAGATTTGGAAAAATAGAGTGTTGGAATTGTGGGAAGAAATGACATATGAAGAAAGACTTCAGAGCTCCAAAGAAACAAAGAGATGGACATCAAGAGAAAAATCAGGGAGAAAATGTAATAAGTGATGTGTTACAAGATTATTTGATTCTTTCTATAGATAATATTTCTGAGTCTTGGATAGTAGATTCAGGGGATTCATTTCATGCCACACCCCAAAGGAAACATTTTCTAGATTATGTTCAATTGAGTTTGGACAGGTTCATTTGGGTCATGATGCACCATGCAAAATTGTTGGAATGGAAAAGGTAAAAATAAAACAAAGCAATGGAAACCAATGGTTGTTGAAAGAGGTAATACATGTTCTAGATCTAAGGAAAAATCTAATTTCAACAGGGCAGTTGGCAAGTGAAGGTTGGATATCCATATTTACAGATAAGGTGTGGAAGGTCACCAAAAGATAATTGGTGATAGAAAAGGGAGAGAAGGTAGGTACATTGTATTTATGTACTGGTAATACTTACTCTTCTTAGCTTCTATAGGAGTGGATACAACACTGTGGCATCATAGGCTTGGAAAACGAGTGAGAAGGGGATGCATATACTTCACAAAAGAAATTTGTTGGCAGATCTTAAACAAATTGATTTGGATTTTTGTGAGCATTGTGTTTATGGAAAAAAAAAGAGAGTTAGATTTCTCAGAGTCGAAAAAGAAAAGAAGAGTGAAAGGTTAGATCTTGTGCATATAGATGTATGGGGACAAACTCATGTATCATCTCTTGGTGGCTCTCGTTATTATGTTACTTTTATTGATGATGCAACTAGAAAAACTTGGGTTTATTGCATTCGATAAAAATATGATGTTATTGATACTTTTAAGAAATGGAAAGCTTTGGTCGAGAATGAGACAGGAAAAAGGTTGAAGTGTCTCAGATTAGACAATGGATGTTAATATTGAAGCAAGGATTTGATGATTACTGTTCATACCATGGGATTCATAGAGAGAAGACAGTTCCAAGAACACCAAAAGAAAATGGTTTGTCAGAAAGGATGAATAGGACAATCATGGAGCGTGCAAGGAGTATGATATTGCATGCTGGTTTTCCCTTACAGTTCTGGGAAGATGATGTAGATACTGTTGTTTACTTAATAAACATAGGATTTTTGTTGTTCTCTTTATTCTCCTTCTTTCTTTGGGTGCAAGTATTTCTTAACTTTCATTGATGGCTTCTCCAGATGCACTTGGGTTTACTTCTTAAAAATTAAGAGTGAAGTTTTTTAAAAGCTTTTGGCTTACAAGGCCCTTGTAGAAAAACAATTTGGACATCAACTTCAAAGGTTAAGAATAGATAATGGAGGTGACTATGTGGATGATAAATTTACAAGTTACTCCACTGCATAGGGAATTCACATGCAACATATTGTTCCATATACACCACAAAAAAATGGTATTGTCAAGAGAAAGAATCACACATTAAAAGAAATGACTAATTGTATGACCAAGGGGTTATGTATGAGAAGTTTCTTTCAAGTTTGTTGAGTCTATCAAGGGGTTCTGGTCACCTCCAGGGTGCATACCAGTTGTCCCTACACTGTAATATTGCCTGGCCTTTTTCATTTTTGAAAAGACATAGAGGTGTATGTGCCCTATCTTGGGTCAGCCTGCGTACATAAGCGCTCTTCATAGTAAACAACCCGCGTACATACGCAGGTTTCTGATGCAACAACCCGCGTCTCTGTTTCATGAAATTATTTTAAAAAAGAGGGAGTTTTCCTCTTTACTGATTGAAGTTCACACTTCTCAGAGATTTTTCGAACCAGAGTCTCTGTTTGTGGCCATAGATTATTTTTATCTTGAATTTTAAGAAAAATGAGTTGCATTTTGAAGGGAAGGGGAAGGAGAAAAATGAGTAGCAACAAGGGAATGGGAAAAAAAAAGCCTAGTTTGTTAGGTCTCAATTCATCAGTTTCTTTTAGAATATTTTGTTAGTTCTGCTTTGATTGGAAGAAAATATAAAAAAAATCCTAGTTTGTTAGGTCTCTTTCTTTCTTTGCATTTTTTTTGTATTGTTATTTGAAAAAGAAAAATAATTAGCGTAGTGTTGTGTTTTCTTCTCATCTTGAAAGCATTTCAAAAGAAAATAAGAAAGATAATCCTTCTTTGCCCGTGTTCTTATAAGTTTAATTTTTTGCAAGAGTCTTAACAACATCAGTTGCACTACCGCACCTTTTCAGTAAATCAAGCCTTAAAAATAACGCCTAATCTAAAATACATTAGACTTTTTTGTTTGTAGGGTTCACAAACTAGTTTAGGGTTTTATGGCCTTGAATTAGGTTTGGAGAGGAAACTCTTCAAATCCACTTAAATCAGACATTGGAGTCCAATTTAGGGAGTGCTTTAAGTCCAGTGTCGTAAAACTTAGCCGGGACCCCCCTCTAACATAAGGGATAAACACGAGGTCGCGTGAGGAAAGGCAACGGAGATAACCCCTCCAAAGGTGGACTGAACATAGTGGGGATTGTATATTGAGGGTCTTTCTTGGGAATAATACCGACTGCATTTGCCTACGGAGCTTCGTGGACCTTGAATCCATCCTAGATCCTCTGTTGTCTTCTGAACTATTTTCTTTCGATACCCTTGAAGGGATTCAAACTTGTTATCCTGCTCATTACGATCTGCCAGAATATCGACTGTAGCTTCCTGGTAACTAACTACGAGCTGACAACCTAGTTGCACATATTTTAGGGAATTACACAGGTGACTATGGGGGTATACCATGGTACCTGGGGTAGACGTTGGATTGAGCTTCATAGAGTATAACCAGAGGGTGATTCCGTGTTCGAGTTGCACTTACATCGGTTAGTTTCTCTAGTGTCGATTAACATAACTATCTGTCCCACTAGTTAGTTGATTGTTTGATTTATCTTTAGGAAAATTTTAGTGTGTGCTCAGTGCTCCCTATTTTTCCATAGTGAGTTAGTCAGTCATTACTTTGGGTTTCTGACCTAAGGTGGTAGACTTCCCACTCCATCAGTTGTGATGATTTTTCGGTCTTCTGCTTAGAAACATGGAGTTGCCTCTTTATAGGTGTTGTTTTTTATAACACTGGTTCACCAAAGTCAGTGTGTGAGACTTTTACAGACTTGAACATTCCCCCAAGGGGAGAACCTGTGCATAATATCTTCATGGATAAAGTTCCCGACGATACCAACCAAGGAACCCCTTCGCTAGGTGTAACACCCTGTTTCCCCCAGTCTGTAAAAATAACTATACTGGCCAAGTATTGTGGAAAAATAAAAAAGTGAATGTGTAATGTGAATAGACCTTGTGAAAAAGGTCGATGAATGTGAATAATATTATGAATATATATATTGCAGGACTACTGAGAGGGGAATATGTTGAAAAAGAGACCATGATGGCTGGATAAAGGTGGTGGAAGGCACCTGGGATGGTGGCGTTAACTTCCACCAAAAACCAATACCATATTTGGTCTTCACTGGCCTGGAGAACCAAGTGTGTCTCGCTGGCCCAAAATTAATTACTCAGAGGTTGGTAGGTGGATGGCTCCTCATGCGTAATGAGGGATGGGGGTGAAACCGCCCATCCGTGGGGTCCTGGCACCTAACCACCATGAGGGAAATCATGCCACACACAACCTCCCCGGAAAGGAAAAAGGTAGGAGGAGTGTGCGATCATGAGCAGACGCGAGGGAGGAAGAACTCTGGAAAAATATGCAGAGTGAGTGATAGCAGAGAAGAAGGAGAGTAAACTTCATTTTCAGTCACTGGAAGACAAAGACACAGTCTCGCAGCATCATGGTCTCAGCTCGGGGGTGGCTAGTGGTAAATCCATTGGGATTCGCTGAGCCTACGGTTGGGTGGAAACAAGCACCCCTCTCAGCAGTTGCACCACCTCTGGTGTTGTTC
>JZKD02S0614077.1:176743-196346 GCA_000966675.3 Picea glauca
GGTAAAATTCCCACAGAAATACCCTCCTTGAAAAGCCCATCAAGAACTTGGAAAGAGGATGTGAAGGCCCAAGGCCTTAGTAACCCTGCACAAGGAGGAGCGATCTTCTTGAAATCCCGAGATGGCTGTGTAGGGATAAGTAACGTTTGACGGGCGAGATCCTGTCAAAATATCTGTGGCCATTCACGGCTGTTAGATTGGAAGGAGAAGAGGGGGCATTAAATGCCTCAACCACTTTCCCTTTGTTTTCACGAGTAGCGTTAAAGGTATAGCTCAGGAGAGGTAGTGCAGTTATGCACAAGATCCTTGTGAAGCAAGTAGAGACCGAGGCCCACTCAAGTCCTAGACTTGACGAAGGAGAGCAATAGATGTGCTGAAGAGTCTTTTAAGAGTCAAACCTAGGAGAAAGAGCGCAAAGCTCCCAAGTCCCTCTTAGCTGACAAAGCTTAGGACAGATAGCACCTGGTCAGATGCATAAACCCTATAGGAATTCACAGAGGTCGAGGAAACCTTTCACGGCTTCAGAGTAGAGAAGCTCAATAATGATAGTGTCATTTTGTGCATGGAGCCATAGTTGCGAAGGTCGCAGAGGATAAGCAAAGGCCGAGACCTTTGATATTCAATAAATCTTCCAAGGAGAAGAAAGAGAAGTGCATGCTCAAGGAAGAGCTACAACTGCTATGAGATTAGCTGGTGCAAAATAGATCTGGGTCGTCGAAAATGTACGTCCAAACGTGCACAGAAGAGAGGAGAAACGAATGGAAAAGATACTTCGAGATAGAAGTGGTGAACAGCCGATAACCGTTGAATATTAGAGAGTTGCAAGGCGGTTAGGGTTGGGTGCTTCAACCCACAAAGACGCGAAGTACAAAATACGAGGAGGAGAATCTGAACCATTGAATCTAGGAACGGGAGGACCATTGGATCAGAACTCCATGGATATATCGTATACCAGGAGTTTGGGGGTTCGAAGGTTTGAAGGGGCCACTTTCAATTGTAGAAGTTGCGAAGTGCCGAGAGCCGAGGCTCATGAGAACACGTGGTACATCCATCAGGTGGGGCCTGCGTGGCCGACGGGTGGACACTCGTCACCTGGGAAGGAGTCAACATTCTGTTGGCTTCTCATGTCTCGGAGGTTTGCAAGGTAGGAGCACGAAGGCTCGACGCCCCAAATTGCGAGGTGGGGAGATGCGAGAAGTGCGAAAAGGAAGTCAAACTGTTACTGTCTTTCACGTCTCGGGTATTCGTGATATAGGAGCACGAAGGCTCAATGCTCCAACTCGCGAGGTTGTGAATTGCGAGAAGCGCAAAGAGGAAGTCAACCATTGCTGACTTTTGTGTCTCGGGATTTCAAAGAAGAAGAGCTCGAGATCTCGACATTTCCACCTACGAGGTTGCGAGTAGCGAAAAGTCGATAAGCACTTGACTAGCTTAAGTGCGTAGACATGGGACATGGTACTGTGGTCAAGACCCCAAGGGGGAACCTTACCACTCGCTAGCCCTGTTGGGGTTCGACACTTTGCCATGTCGGGGTTTGCAGAGTCGAAAGACTCAACGCTCTGATACCAATTTGTCATACACCCACTACGGAAATTAAAACTTTTCACCCCTTAACTTCTTTTCTCCGAAGAATAGAATTCCCGAAGTCCTACGGGGGCCTAGCACATGCTAGCTCCTTCCTTGTCCACCTCCATGTGATCGTGGGTCACGATCACAGGCTGAACATATATGGTGTTCTTTCTCTCTTCGCGACTCAGCACTGATAAATTTAGCAAGTATGTTCACTTCATCCCCATCAAGTCGACTTGAGGGGCAATCGATATCACCCAGGTATTCATGAAATAAATATTCAGACTGCATGGTATGCCGAAAGAGATCGTGTCTAACAGAGACACGAAATTTACTTCCAACTTTTGGAAATCACTGATGGCTGGTTTAGAGACCAAGTTGTTTTTTAGCACCGCCTATCACCCTCAAACCGACGGACAGACAGAAAGAGTGAATCAAATATTAGAAGACATGTTAAGGATGCATGTAATGCATCGACCCAAGAAATGGGAAGACTACTTGCCACTGGTAGAATTCACCTACAACAACGGCTACCAAGCATCCCTAAAGATGAGTCCCTTCGAGGTCCTCTATGGTAGGCCGTGTAATACTCCAGTCAGATGGAGTAATCCCGTAAACAAGATTTCTTTTGGACCCGACATGTTAAGAGAAATGGAACAACAAGTGATTCAGATAAAACAAAATATGAAGGTTGCTCAAAACTGACAGAAAATTTATGCCGACCAAAAGAGAACTCCAAGAGAGTTCAAAACGGGAGACCATGTATATCTCAGAGTTAGGCCCAGAAAGAGTTCCTTGAAAATGGGAGCTTGTGCCAAGTTGGCACCTCGGTATTGTGGACCCTTTGAGGTTCTAGATAGAGTGGGACCTTTAGCCTATCAGATAGCACTTCCCCCCACAGTCAAAGCACATAATGTTTTCCATGTTTCATTATTGAAGGAATATGTACATGATGCTAATCATATAATTGATTGGTCTGTGATTTAGGTGGAATCGGAGGGAGAATTTATACCAGAACCCCAATGCACACTGGACAAAAAGGAAACCCCACTCTGGAACCGAACCATTGCACAGGTCAAGGTGCAGTGGAAACATTTTGGCCCAGATGAGGCTACATGGGAAATGGAGGATGCAATGAAACAAGCATATCCGATTTTGTTTACATATGTACATACAGTTCATGTCGATAGATAGAACATCGAGGATGATGTTCCTTTAAGGGGGAGGGAATTGTAACACCCTGTTTCCCCCAGTCTATAAAAATAACTATACTGGCCAAGTATTGTGGAAAACTCAAAATGTGAATGTGTAATGTGAATAGACCTTGTGAAAAAGGTCGATGAATGTGAATAATATTATGAATATATATATTGCAGGACTACTGAGAGGGGAATATGATGAAAAAGAGACCAGGATGGCTAGATAAAGGTGGTGGAAGGCACATAGGATGGTGGCGTTAACTTCCACCAAAAACCAATACTGTATTTGGTCTTCACTGGCCCGGAGAACCAAGAGCGGCTCGCTGGCCCGAAATTAATTACTCGCGGGTTGGTAGGTGGATGGATCCTAATGCGTAATGAGGTATGGGGGTGAAACTGCCCATCCATGGGGTCTTGACACCTGACCACCATGAGGGAGATCGTGCCACACACAACCTCACCGGAAAGGAAAAAGGCAAGAGGAGTGTGCGATCACGAGTAGACGCGAGGGAGGAAGAACTCTGGAAAAATATGAAGAGTGAGTGATAGTGGAGAAGAAGGAGAGTAACCTTCATTCTTAGTCACTGGCAGATAGAGACATAGTCTCGCAACATCGTGGTCTGAGCTCGGGGTTGACTAGTGGTAAATCTGTTGGGAGTCGCTGAGCCTACGATTGGGTGGAAACGAGCACCCCTCTCAGCAGTTGCACCACCTCTAGTGTTTTTCTGATAAGTGTTTTTTCTCTGGCATCTTGAAATATATATATATATATATATATATATATATATATATATATATTCCGATATTTATGCTCATAAGCTGTGAAATTGTGAATGATTTCAGTACAAGAATGTCTGTATGGTGTTTTGATCAGTACTGGTAGTTGCATGTTTATAATGGAAAGACTACACATGGCTCATGTTTTCATAAATCACTATTTAGATGTATACTGATCTAATTCAGACTTTACGTCTGGTTATCGAGAGAGAGATACCTTTATCTACCTCATATAGTACCCTGGGTAAACCTCCCATAGAAATACCCTCCTTCAAAAGCCCATCAAGAACCTAGAAAGAGGATGTGAAGGCGCAAGGCCTTAGTAACTTTGCATGAGGAGGAACGATCCTCTTGAAATTATGAGATGGCTATGTAGGGATAAGTACCATTTGATGGGCGAGATCCCGTTAGAAGATCTGTGGTCATTCACGACCGTTAGATTGGAAGGAGAAGAGGGGGTGTTAAATGCATCAACCCCTTTCCCTTTGTTTTCACGAGTAACGTTAAAGGTATAACTGAGGAGAGGTAGTGCAGTTATGCACAGGCTCCATGTGAAGCAAGTAAAGACCGAGGCCCACTCAAGTCCTAGACTTGACGAAGGAGAGAAATAGATGTGCTAAAGACTCTTTTAAGAGTCAAACCCAGGAGAAAGAGCGCAAAGCTCCCAAGTCCCTCTTAGCTAATGAAGCTCAGGATAGATAGCACATGGTCAGATGCACAGACCCTGTAGGAGTTCACAGAGGTCGAGGAAACCTTTCACGGCTTCAGAGTAGAGAAGCCCAGGAGGGATATTGTCATTTTGTGCACAGAGCCATAGCTGCGAAGGTCGCAGAGGATAAGCAAAGGCTGAGACCTTTGATACTTAAGAAATCTTCCAAGGAGAAGAAATAGAAGTGCATGCTCAAGGAAGAGCTACAACTGTCGTGAGATTAGCTGGAGAGAAATAGATTTGGGTCGTCGAAAATGTACGTCCAGACGTGCACAGAAGAGAGGAGAAACGAACAATAGAGATACTTCGAGATAGAAGTGACGAACAATCGATAACCGTTGAATCTTGCAGAGTTGCAAGGCGGTTAGGGTTGGGTGCTTCAACCCACGAAGTTGCGAAGTGCAAAATGCGAGGAGGAGAATCTGAACCGTTGAATCCAGGAATGGGAGGATCGTTGGATCAGAACTCCGTGGAGATATCGTATACCGGGAGTTCGGAGGTTGGAAGGGGCCACTTTCAACCGTAGATTTCACGTAGTGCCAAGAGCTGAGGCTCGTGAGAACACGTCGTACATCCATCAGGTGGGGCCCGCGTGGCCGATGTGTGGACACGCGTTGCCTGGGAAGGAGTCAACATTCTATTGGCTTCTCACGTCTCGGAGGTTCGCGAGGTAGGAGCACGAAGGCTCGATGCCCCAACTTGCAAGGTGCCAAGATGCGATAAGTGTAAAAAGGAAGTCAAACCGTTACTGTCTTTCACATCTTGGGTATTTGCGATATAGGAACACAAAGGCCCAACGCTCCAACTCGGGGGGTTGCGAGTTTCGAGAAGTGCGAAGAGGAATTCAACCATTGCTGACTTTCGTGTCTTGAGATTTCGGAGAAGAAGAGCCCAAGAGCTCGACGTTTCCACCTACGAGGTTGCGAGTAGCGAAAAGTCAATAAGCACTTGATTGGATTAAGCGCGTAGACACAGGACAGGGTCCTGTGGTCAAGACCCCAAGGGGGAACCTTACCACTCACTAGCCATATCGGGGTTCGGTGCTTCACCGTGTCAGGGTTTGTAGAGTCGAAATACTCGACACTCTAGTAGCGCTGAGTCATGAAGAGCAAAAGAACGCCATACCTATTCGACCTGTGATCGCGACCCACGATCACATGGAGGTGAACAAGGAAGGAGCTAGCCTGCGCTAGGCTCCCGTAGGACTTCGGGAATGCTATTCTTCAGAGAAAAGAAGTTAAGGGGAAAAAAGTTTTAATTTTCATAGTGGGTGTATGACAAATTGGTATCAGAGCATGGTTACAACACTCGGTCTGCTTGGGCTCATGAACGAGTTGCACAGAAGCTCCGTTTGGAACACTCCTAAGAGGAGTAACCCTCTATCTTCAACCCTTTTATATTCAAAGGATCAAAGTTGAAAATAAGAACCCAACTGTGTATGCATGTGAAAGAATTATGAATTTTTGTGCGGGTTATAAAAATGTATCTAACTATTCACTAACAACCAACGTTTGTCTTTTGCACCCAAGTGGGCGATCAGCCACGGGAATTTATAGACGCAGAGAATGGTGACTCATCAAGAGGTGGGAGAGGGATCCCACAATAAAGACGAAGAGTTTGACTAAAGAAGGGCAATAGGGACCCCTCTAGATCTAGCTGAGACTGTGAGGAATCTCATGGTCGAGTTGCAAAGCTGCAAGGCCGACAATGAAAGGATGATTAAAGAAAAAGAAAAGCAGACAAAAATTAACGCAGTTTTACTGCAGAGTTTATCCGATCTGCAAAGACAAATGCAGCATGAACCTGAAACTTAGAAACATGGTCATGTCAGTGGCCACACTGAGAGGAGCACCTCGAAAAAGGTCCACCCCAAAGGTAAGCGACCAATGCTGAGTGATTCCTCTGAGAAGGAAGCTGGCGATTCATAAGACTCTTCCAGCAGCAAAACCAGTTCCTATTCTCAAAGAAAATAGAAGAAGCAAAAGACTTCCAAGGGTCATAAATTTTAGGAATTCAGAAAGGCCAAGACACCCTCCTTCGATGGTGAGATAAAGAAGGGAGAGGAAGAAGAGGCCTGGCTGCTTGGACTAAAGAAATATTTCAAAGTCCATGATTTTTCAGAAAATTTGAAGGCCCAAGTAGCCACCTTCAATCTGAACGGAAAGGCTTCCATTTGGTGGGAAGATCTTAAGAATGTAAAAGGGGTTCGTGAAGAGGATCTGTCCTGGAAACAGTTTGAGAAATAATTATGGAAGAAGTATTTGTCGGAAAAATATTTCGACGAGAAAACAAAAGAGTTTTATGAACTCAAACTGGGGCAACTGACTATAGAGGAATATGTCAACAAATTCCTCGACTTGTTGAGATATGTGCCTTATATAAAAGAAGAAAAGGCAAAGGTGCAGCACTTCATCAGTGGGCTACCCAAGGACTACCGGAACATAATTAAATTTGATGAGCCAAAGACCCTAGAAGGCACTATTCAAAAGGAAACATATTGTCAGGAACAATATGGACATCGAGTAGAACCTCGTGAAGGATGGAAACCAACGAATAGTTCAAGGTTTCAGAAAAAGGGGATTAAATCCCCGAGATTTAAGAACTATAAGAAGAACCCAAGAATGAAATTTCTAGCGTAGAGTGTACTCCAACAGAACTTTCCCTCATTGGGTGGAAGTAAAACTTCTGGACCTGTACTAGTAAAGACTGATAACCCAAAGAGAGAAATTTTGAAATGTTGGGGTTGTGGAGAAGAACATCTCCTGAGAGACTGTCCACACTGGCCACAAAATAGTCGGAGGATTTATAACATCCAGGAAGTACTACAGTCAATGATGTGGCCAGGAGTGTGCCGCAGATTTATGCAGCCTTGGATAGTAACCAAGATGACCATCAAGCTTCAATGGTGGAGATAGAAGGTATGATCTCCAACCATCTAGTGTCTATTTTGATTGACCCTGGTTCAAATTTGAGTTATATAGCCCCTAAAGTTGTTGATAAGTGTAAACTATAGCCACAAAAACAAACCAAGCCATGGTTGGTACAGTTAGCCACTGGCACCAAAAGAAGGGTAGTAGAGGTCATACCAGCCTACCAATTGATGTTGGGTGAATTTCCCACCCAGGCAACCCTTAATGTATTACCCCTCGGATCATACGATCTTTTGATTGGTATGGACTGGCTAGCCACCCATAAAGCCAGATTGGACTGTTACCATAAAACCTTAGAATGTGTTAGCAAAGAAGGAAAAAGGATGACCCTTTAAGGGATTCGAAAACCTGTCTCGGTGAGACAAATATCATCTCTGCAAATGAGAAATTATTGCCGAAAGGGATGTCCCCTATATGCAATACAGGTGTCGGAAACCATAGAAGGTGAAAAACCCAGCCTTGAAGATCATCCTACCCTGAAAGAATATAGGGATGTGTTTCTGGAAGAGGTATCGGGTCTACCTCTGAGAAGAGACATAGACTTCTTGATAGAACTCACACCGGGAGTGGTGCCAATGTCTAGGACACCCTACCGGATGAGCACACCTGAGTTAGTTAAACTCAAATTGCAATTAAAAGAAATGATGGATAAGGGTTATATTCGACCCAACGTGTCTCCATGGGGAGCACCAGTCCTATTTGTGAAAAAGAAGGATGGCACCCTTAGACTGTGTATAGATTATAGACAACTCAATAAGGTAACCATAAAGAACAAGTACCCCTTGCCCAAGATCGATGATCTGTTCGATCAATTGGGAGGCACATCTATTTTCTCAAAGATCGAATTGAGATCGGGATACCATCAAGTCAGAATCAAGGGTGAAGACATCCATAAAACTGCCTTCCGGACAAGGTATGGTCACTATGAGTTCGTAGTAGTGCCATTTGGGTTGACCAATGCCCCTGCTACTTTTAGGTGTTTGATGAAAAATGTACTCAGTAAATTTATAGATAAATTTGTGCTAGTTTTTATTGATGATATATTAATTTACTCTAAGAATAGAGAAGAGCGTGAAGAACATCTTAGGCTTGTGCTGCAAGTACTCAGAGAGCATCAACTCTATGATAAATTTAGCAAATGTGACTTCTTCCAGAAGCAAATACATTACTTGGGTCATGTTCTGTCCAAAGAAGGGTAGCAGTGGACCCTAACAAAATCAGATCTATCATGGAATGGCCTACCCCAAGGGATGTTTCGGATATCAGATCCTTTATGGGATTAGTAGGATATTACAGGAGATTTATAGAAGGATTCTCCAAGATTGGTTGTCCAATCACTGCCGTCCAGAAGGAGGGGACAAAATTCCTGTGGACACAGAAATGTGAAGAAAGATTTCAAACCCTGAAACATCTACTGACCCATGCACCTGTGCTGAAAATTACCGACCCAAAAACTAACTTCCTCGTGTGCACAGATGCCTGTAAGGAAGGGCTCAGAGGAGTCCTTATGCAGAAAGGAAGTGTGATCTACTATGAATCCCGAAAATTGAACAAGCATGAAGTCAACTATGTGACCCATGATCTAGAACTAGCTGCCATAGTGCATGCCTTGAAAATGTGGAGGCATTACCTCCTGGGAAAAAAAATTGTACTTATGACAGATCACTGTGGATTGCAATACCTGTTTGATAAACCAAAGATCAATGCTAGACAGGCTAGATGGATGGCCCTCCTTAGTGAATTTGATTTCGAAATCAAACACATTAAAGGAAAAGAAAATAGGGTTGCCGATGCCCTTAGCAGAAGAATGAAAACAATTCATCTGACAGTAGTGAGCACCTGCGAGACAAATGTCAAGGAAAGAATTAGAAATGCACAAGAAACATATCCCTTCATTCAGACCGTGACCATGTACCTACAACAAGAACCCGCCAGATTAAAATATGAAGGCTATCAGATGACCGAAGGAGGTCTTCTCACTTACAGAAACATATTTTATATTCCAGCGTGTGATGACTTGAAGAGGTTCATTATGGATGAACTACATAAAAGACCCTACTCGGGTCATCCAGGATACTAGAAAATGGTCACTACCACCAGGAAACAATTTTATTGGCCTAGATTGAAGAAAGAAATAGCCGATTACCTAGCCAAATGCATAGAGTGCCAACAGGTTAAAGCATAACATCGACACCCAGCAGGATTATTGCAACCTTTACCAATCCCAGAATGGAAATGGGAAACCATATCCATGGATTTCATCACGGGATTACCAACCTCAACCAAACAAAATGATGTCATTATGGTGGTGGTGGATAAATTGAGCAAGTCCACTCACTTCATCCCCATCAAGTCGACCTACAAGGCAATCGATATCGCCCAGGCATTCATGAAAGAAATATTCAGACTGCATGGTATGCTGAAAGAGATCATGTCTTACAGAGACACGAAATTTACTTCCAACTTTTGGAAATCACTGATGGTTGGTTTAGAGACCAAGTTGTTGTTTAGCACCGCCTATCACCCTCAAACCGACGGACAGACATAAAGAGTGAATCAAATATTATAAGACATGTTAAGGATGCATGTAATGCATCGACCCAAGAAATGGGAAGACTACCTGCCACTGGTAGAATTTGCCTACAACAACGACTACCAAGAATCCTAAAATATGAGTCCCTTCGAGGTCCTCTATGGTAGTCTGTGTAATACTCCAGTTAGATAGAGTAATCCTGTAAACAAGATATCTTTTGGACCCGACATATTAAGAGAAATGGAACAACAAGTGATTGAGAAAACAAAATCTGAAGGTCGCTCAAAACCGACAGAAAAGTTATGCCGACCAAAAGAGAACTCCAAGAGAGTTCAAAACGGGAGACCATGTATATCTTAGAGTTAGGCCCATAAAGAGTTTACTGAAAATGGGAGCTTGTGACAAGTTGGCACCTCAGTATTGTGGACCCTTTGAGGTTCTAGATAGAGTGGGACCTGTAGCCTATCGGCTAGCACTTCCTCCCACAGTCAAAGCACATAATGTTTTCCATGTTTCATTATTGAAGGAATATGTACATGATGCTAATCATATAATTGATTGGTCTATGATTCAGGTGGAACCGGAGGGAGAATTTCTACCAGAACCCTGATGCATACTGGACAGAAAGGAAACCCCGCTCCGAAATCGAACCATTGCACAGGTCAAGGTGCAGTGGAAATATTTTGGCCCAGATGAGGCTACATGGGAAATGGAGGATGCCATGAAACAAACATATCCGATTTTGTTTACATCTGTACATACAGGTCATGTCGATAGATAGAACATCGAGGATGATGTTCCTTTAAGGGGGAGGGAATTGTAACACCCTGTTTCCCCTAGTCTATAAAAATAACTATACTGGCCAAGTATTGTGGAAAACTAAAAAATGTGAATGTGTAATGTGAATAGACCTTGTGAAAAAGGTCGTTGAATGTGAATAATATTATGAATATTTATATTGCAGGATTGTTGAGAGGGGAATATGCCGAAAAAGAGACCACGATGGCTGGATAAAGGTGGTGGAAGGCACCTGGGATGGTGGTGTTAACTTCCACCAAAAACCAATACCATATTTGGTCTTCACTGGCCCGGAGAACCAAGAGCGACTCGCTGGCCCAAAATTAATTACTCGCAGGTTGGTAGGTGGATGGCTCCTCATGCATAATGAGGGATGGGGGTGAAACCACCCATCCATGGGGTCCTAACACCTGACCACCGCAAGGGAGATCATGCCACACACAACCTCCCTGGAAAGGAAAAAGGCAGGAGGAGTGTGCGATCACGAGAAGACGCAAGGGAGTAAGTACTCTATAAAAATATGCAGAGTGAGTGATAGCGGAGAAGAAGGAGAGTAACCTTCGTTCTTGTCCACTTGCGGACAGAGACACAATCTTGTAGCATCGTGGTCTCATCTTGGGGGTGGCTAGCGGTAAATCCGTTCGGAGTCGCTGAGCCTACGGTTGGGTGGAAACAAGCACCCCTCTCAGAAGTTGCACCACCTCTGGTGTTTTTCTGATAAGTGTTTTTTCTCTAGCATCTTGATATATATATATTCTGATATTTATGCCTATAAGCTGTGAAATTGTGAATGATTTTAGTACAAGAATGTCTGTATGGTGTTATGATCAGTATTGGTAGTTGCATGTTTATAATGGAAAGACTACGCGTGGCTTATGTTTCCATAAATCACTATTTAGATGTATACTGATCTAATTTAGACTTTACGTCTGGTTCTTGAGAGAGAGATGCCTGTATCTACCTCAGATAGTACCCTGGGTAAACCTCCCATAGAAATACCCTCCTTGAAAATCCCATCAAGACCCTGGAAAGAGGATGTGAAGGTGCAAGGCCTTAGTAACCCTGCACTAGGAGGAACGATCCTCTTTAAATCCCGAGATGGCTGTGTAGGGATAAGTACCGTTTGACGGGCGAGATCATGTCGGAATATCTGCGGTCATTCATGACCATTATATTGGAAGGAGAAGAGGGGGTGTTAAATGCCTCAACCCCTTTCCCTTTGTTTTCACGAGTAGCGTTAAAGGTATAGCTCAGGAGAGGTAGTGCAATTATGCACAGGCTCCCTATGAAGCAAGTAGAGACTGAGGCCCACTCAAGTCCTAGACTTGACGAAGGAGAGAAATAGATGTGTTGAAGAGTCTTTTAAGAGTCAAACCTAGGAGAAAGAGCACAAAGATCCCAAGTCCCTCTTAGCTGACAAAGCTTAGGACAGATAGCACCTGGTCAGATGCATAAACCCTATAGGAATTCACAGAGGTCGAGGAAACCTTTCACGGCTTGAGAGTAGAGAAGCTCAATAATGATAGTGTCATTTTGTGCATGGAGCCATAGTTGCGAAGGTCGCAGAGGATAAGCAAAGGCCGAGACCTTTGATACTCAATAAATCTTCCAAGGAGAAGAAAGAGAAGTGCATGCTCAAGGAAGAGCTACAACTGTCGTGAGATTAGCTGGAGCAAAATAGATCTGGGTCGTCGAAAATGTACGTCCAGACGCGCGCAGAAGAGAGGAGGAACGAACGACAGAGATACTTCAAGATAGAAGTGCCGAACAGTCGATAACCGTTGAATCTTGCAGAGTTGCAAGGTGGTTAGGGTTGGGTGCTTCAACCCACGAAGTCGCGAGGTGTGAAACGCGAGGAGGAGAATCTGAACCGTTGAATCTAGGAACGGGAGGACCGTTGGATCAGAACTTCGTGGAGATATTGTATACCGGGAGTTCGGGGGTTCGGAGGTTGGAAGGGGTCACTTTCAACCGTAAAAGTCACGAAGTTCCGAGAGCCAAGGCTCACGAGAACACGTGGTACATCCATCAGGTGGGGCCCGCGTGGCCAATGGGTGGACACGCGTCGCCTGGGAAGGAGTCAACATTCTGTTGGCTTCTCGTGTCTCCAAGGTTCGCGAGGTAGGAGCACGAAGGCTCGACGCCCCAACTTGTGAGGTGGCGAGATGCGAGAAGTGCGAAAAGGAAGTCAAACCATTACTATCTTTCACGTCTCAGGTATTCACGAGATAGGAGAACGAAGGCTCAACGGTCCAACTTGCAGGGTTGCAAGTTGCGAGAAGAGTGAAGAGGAAGTCAACCATTGTTGACTTTCGCGTCTCGGTATTTCGGAGAAGAAGAGCCTGAGAGCTCAATGTTTCCACCTACGAGGTTGTGAGTAGCAAAAAGTCGATAAGCGCTTGACTAGCTTAAGCATGTAGACACGAGACAGGGTCCTGTGGTCAAGACCCCAAGGGGGAACCTTACCACTCACTAGCCCTGTCGAGGTTCGGTGCTTCACCGTGTCGGGGTTTGCAGAGTCGAAAGACTCGACACTCTGGTAGCGCTGAGTCGTGAAGAAGGAAAGAACACCATACCTGTTCAGCCTGTGATCGCGACCCACGATCACATGGAGGTGGACAAGGAAGGAGCTAGCTTGCGCTAGGCCCCCGTAGGACTTCGAGAATGCTATTCTTTGGAGAAAAGAAGTTAAGGGGCGAAAAGTTTTAATTTCCGTAGTGGGTGTATGACACTAGGGGATTCTTGTGCTTTTCCTTTTTCAAAAATGTTGGTGTCCCTTTAATGACCACTTTGTACATTCCTGGGTTGAATGTGGGATTACCGGTTTGGTTGGGTACCATTCCAAATGTCCTTAACGATTTTGATGCTTCTTAGTTAAGCACCTTATGTCATGGGAATCATGTTGATTTTCCTTCATCAACAAAGTATTCTCCTCCTCCTTCTTCCTTCTCTGGTGAAGGTATAATTACTAGTAACCAAAAGTCTAAACGAAATAGAAAGAGGAAAAATAGGAAGAAGAAATCACCAACCTATGTGAATCATGTTGGATATAGGTCGACAAACTCTACAAGTCATGTTGAATACCAACACCCAGCCTCTGCAAGTCATGATGGGGGAATGGACCTAGTCCCTGCAAGTCATATTGAAGTTCAATCACCAAACTCTGCAAGTCATGTTGGAGATAGTTCCTCAACCTCTGAAAGTCATGTTGAAGAGCAACACCCATCCTCTGCAAGTCATGCTGGGGGAAAGAACCTAGCCTCTGCAAGTCATATTGGGGGAAAAAGTCCAACCACTGCTAGTAATACTGGAAATAGGTTTGTAGCCTCTACGAGTCATGTTATTGACCCATCACCAACCTCTGCAAGTCATGTTGGAGATGTGAAACCAACCTCTACTAGTCTTTCTAGGAGCATTAATTCTGTTGAGAAACCTAGATGTATAGGATGTAATCCTAAGTTCCCTTGTAATATTTGTAAGGGATATCACCTTACTCATTTATGCCTTGGGCTTCCAGAGGTACAAATATTGTGGTCCATGTCTGCAAGCTCTTCTGATTCTGAGTCTTCTAAGGTTTCCTCATAGCTTATTCAACCAGTCGTTGAGAAAGTGGTCGTGCCGATGAAATATTCGACTGATCCCACTTCCCTTTTGGGGGATGATGCACCTTTAGACCATGTTGTCTCATAACCTATTCAACCAATGGCTGAGAAAGTGGTCACGCAGATGCAATCTTCGGTTGGTCCCACTCTACTTTTACAGAGTGTCAAGTCTACCAAGGTGGTCATGCTAATGCAATATTCAACTGATCCCACTCTTATCTTGGATAGTTATGTGTCTACCGACTATGTTTTTAGCATTTCAAGTTCAGTACTTACATAACAAGGGTGCATTCTGCTCATTTCGAGCACACCCCCTCCAAGCCCTAGGATGGTTTCCTTTGATTGGAATGACCTTGTTGAGCCTCATATTCCTTCTTCTGCACCCTTTCAACTAAGGGTTGAAGTTAATTCATATAACATTTACCGATGTATTGTAGATGAAGGATCCTCCGCAAGTATTTTATCCTCCTCGGCTTGGCAAGATTTGGGTTCTCTTGAGCTCGTGACTGCATCGCATGAGATGTTGGCTTTTGACAGACGTCCCAGTGGATATTTGGTGATTCTTCCTCAGTTGCCTATATTTGGTGGGAAGAATGTCCTTGTCGATGCTATAGTGGTGCAAGGCCTGTTAGTTTTCAATATGCTTCTCATGCATGATTATGTATATGCTATGAATGTTGTGGTGTCTACGCTCTTCCGAGTGATCCATTTCCCTCACAATGGAAGCATTGTCACTATCGACCAACTGACATCTGATAATCACCATCCTAATTTGATGTTAGTTAAGGCTGCCCCTTTATATGTTCCTAGTGTTTGTGTAGATCTTACCCTATGGGACTCCCTCATGAACACTCTTTGTTATCTTTCAAGTTTTCTTTAAATTACGAAAGCAACATCGAACGAGACTATATTTATTCTTTTCGACCTCGTCAGGATTAATTGAGAAAATTAACCCCCTGGAGTCTTCTTTAATCCCTTTTCAGACTCTCTAAAAATGAAAATATTGACGATTGATCTTATTTCCCTTCACACTCGTCAAACTCAAATTTGAAGGCACACCTGTCAGACGGTAGTTTACCCCTTTTTCAGTCTGGATGACTAATTTTACGAATAAAGGTATTCTCTAGGAACTTCGATTCGCTAGAAGAGTATTCTCAGGTGTAAGTTTAACCCTTTTTCGGGCCCGAGGGATTAAATATTTGAAAAAGGAACATTCTCCTTGGTTGTGGTTTATCAGATTTTTCGGGGCTTGGAGATTACTTAGGAAAAAGGACCCCTCCCAGAGTCCATAGTTAAGCTCTTTCTAGACTCCCTAAAATTGAAAATATCATTGAGTGACCCTATTCCTTCACACTCATTAAATTGGTCCAGAAGAACATCTACTGGCATGAGTTTAACCCTTTTTCCAGCCTATAGATTATAGTTGGAAAAGGTACGCCTCAGGATATTCGTTTCGCCAGGATATTTCTCCTTAGTAACTTTTATACTTTTTCGGGCTAAGGAGACTAAACTCAGAAAAATGTTGTGAGTCCATAGTTAAGCTCTTTTCAGACTCCTTAAAATTGAAAAGTTTGTCGAGTGATCTTGTCTTTGTCACACTCATTAAAATGGTTTTGAATAGACGTCTTTTTGGTGCAAGTTTAACCATTTTTCGAACTGACTAGACTATCTCCGAAAAAGGTACTTCCTAGAGTCTTCTCTTACGTTTTTTCAGACTCTCTAAACATGAAAAAACTATCGATCTTACCTTCTCTGGGCTCGTTAAAATTACATGGAAGGGGTCTCATTATGTCTTTCTTAATCACATTTTCATATTTTCATCTTTGGCCTAATGCCGACTCCATGTTGCTCTCAACTAAACCTTTGAAGCATGCCTTATACACAATCCTTGTAGCACTTCTTACCTTTACGACCTGACATCTTGACCCATGGAGGAATTTTCTCCGAGTCTCCTTTTTCGGCACATGTCTCCTTGCTCTGAGCATTAGTATGTTCCTTGCGCTTGGAACTAGTATGCGTGTTCATGACACTCTTTCCTCCTTTGTAACGTAGCATTCTTTTATTCCTTTTCAATCTCTTAAAAAATTGAAAAAGACAAAAAAATCAAATATTCCAAAAAGAGGGGAAGGGAAATATTCATTTTTTTTTTTTCCAGCAACACAGAGAGTCACCCTTGGACAAATTACATCCTTTCGTTTGTTCATCAAGCATTGGGATATATTATGACCTTGGGAAGTTGTTCTCGCTACATAGAGTTGCATCCTCCTTTGTTTGGTTACTCTTCCAAACACATGGAGAGTTTGCATCGCCTCCTGCATCGTGAACTTATGTCAATGTCATGTTGCCTGAGTCTAATCATATTTCGTGATTTTTTCCAAGGGAAGTTTCACTCAACCTGAATCGACCTTTCTATAGTTTGTCTCTTGACCTTCATGAGTCGGCCATCCCGAGAGTCCAGTCAAGTCCAGATTCAAAATCGACGAAGTTCTCTACTTTATCATCGAGATCCTCATGTCTTTTCTCGATGAGCTGTCGAATACCTCAGGGTAGTGAGTTATATGCTCCCATTGTACTCCTACCTGAGTTTTGAATATATTGAAGTTGTTTCTCGAGCTATGAAGGGCTCATCTCCAACCATTAGGCATCACTAGATTCTTGAAGATGGATACTATACTTGTATATCTTCGACTGATTTTGAGATGTAGATACATTGTGTATTGCTCACGACTACACTTTATATAGTAATATGACATGGATATGCAATGTATTTGATTAGAAGCCATGATTAGTTCATCCCAAGCATGGGTATGCCCGCCTCTGAGATACAATAGTTGTTTTGTAGATGGTACCTCCTGAACTCTAGTCCCTCGCTCACTTGATTTCGTACATTGGTGAAGATATTGTAATGTATTTCAGCCATCAGTTTCTCTTCTGACCTCACACATTAGGGGGCATCTGTTATATCCCTAAAATTCCCTACTCATGCACACATGGCCTTGGCCCTCTTACTTGCATATTTTTCCAAAGCACTACTGAGAAGCTCTTCTTAAAAAACCATTTTTTAGAAGATGTATGCGTCGTGCACCATTAGAGCTCGCGTACATACGCTGGCCACACTACTACAACTTGCATACATACACTTGCTGCACCATTACAATTCACGTATGCTTGCAAAATTTGCAAGGATTTCATTGAAATTCATAGGCTATTGGAGGTTTCCCAACTAATCCACCTACTATAGCCCGTCACCCAACTAAATAACCATCCTTTTATCATATAAAAGGAGGTGTTGGGGTCTCATTTCACATACAAGCATAAGAACAATGAAAATATGCCCAATTTCACTTCCCCTCCTTGCCCAATCTTTTGCTACCTTTTGTGAGATATTTCCTCAACATTCCCTCATCAACCCCTTCTTCCTCCATTCAATCCATTCCCTTCCCTTGAGGTGATCAAAAGATTGAGAGAATAAGTCAATTCAAGGTGCACTTGGAGCATAGTAAAGAGGATCCTAGACCAGGTTCACGGAAAGCTGTCCGACACAGATTGTAAGTTTCAGTCTTTGTATGGTGAATAAAAGAATCAAATTTTCATGTCCCAAATGATGATGTTTTGTGTATTTTCATTGATTTATACTTAGCTCTAATATGTAACCCTAACTCATGAATATAATAGCATGCTTGTAGTCCTTGTTTGCCTATATTTGGATGCAGTTCAACCTTGGGAGGAGATGTGTAGTCATTGAAACTACCAAGCTTGAGGAGATCATCACCAAATGTGGGATCAAAGGTATAGTTACCTGATCTCTTCTCTTATTGCTTTCTTTTTGTTTGTTTTGGTATGTTTGGGGTAGAGTCAAATAGATTAAATTTTAGACGGTCATTCGCTCTGTCTACATCTTAAACCCTGGTATAGTTAAAGGGGGGATTTTCCCGCTAGCAAGTATTAAAATCCAAGATACAAATATTAAAAAATATATATATTAAGGTTAAAAAAGTGAAAGATTAAAAGGATTTTGGGAGAAATAAAGTAATTAAAATTATATATATATATATATATATAAAGGAATAAAAACAAATAAATCTATGAAGTTTATTAATCGAACTCGCTAAGAAGGATTAAAAAAAAGCTATCATTTATCGCAAATTATCGACAAAAGAAAAATGGAGTCCAATATTGAGGAAAAAAGAAGATTTCCCAAAACTTTAAGTAAACTATTTATGCGTTATTTCAAATCAAAGTAACACTTGCAGGAAAGGATATTATTATCTCTATTGCTCCTACTCATGATAATAATTATGTTAGTACTGAATGTGCTAACCGATTAGTGATTCCTGAGTCAAATATTATTGAAATGATAGACTCAATGGGTGAAAAACAATATGGCACAAACAATTTAGAACTTAGCATTGGAGACTATACTTTTGTATCACAATTCACTATTAAATCTTTATTTCATGATGATAGTGACATAATTCTAGGTTCATCCTTGATCTAAGCACTAGGATCCTTCATACTAAACACGAAAAATAAGTTTTTGACATTTTCATATAAAAAGAAAAAGATAACATGATAGGACTCTACATTGGAGTCAGATCCAGTAATGCCAGAAGAATTTAAATATATCTCTAAAGTAATACTTCAAGAAAATAAAAAACAATGCAAAATATGAAAAAAGAAATTGATAAAATTATCAGAGACAAAAACAAAGAAATTTCTCGCCTCAAGAATCATATTCAGAACTTAATCGCCCAAATTAAGAAGTTAAAAGGTGAGAAGAAGTCGCATCAAGAATCATTAAATCAACTTACCAACAATAATTCATTGATTGATAAGAAAACAATGACTGATTCCATGGAAATAAAGAAAACATCAGCTGTAAAGATCCAAGTTGCAGAGAAAGGAACAAATACAAGTCCAGTTGAAGTCGGATCAACGAGAGTAAAAACAATAGAAGCTCCAAGTTTACTCACTAATAGAAGTTCATCAGTTAACAAAGCAACACTACTAGTAAGGAAAATCAAGAAAATGTTACAAGTACGATAATGGAAAATCAGACTACACAAACTCCTTATCGACATCCAAATCATAAGAGCAGATATCTTAAGAAGACAGTTTATCAATATCATTAAGGATGGAAACAACTGACTTATTTTCCAAAAACTATTGATACCAACAAGTAAATCTCATGATATCAATTCATCATGGAAGTGCAACGTCCCAAAAAATGTTGAATTGGGATGGTGGGATCCTTTTTCGATTCAAAAAATTTTCTCAGCACTCAGAGGTTCATATTGTCTCGTATCATCAACTACGACAACTCCCAAAAAAATGAATGATGAGAAGACATTACAAGCCAAAGAAAAAGTCATCAAGTCTTTTCATCAATATTCTTTGAGGAAAAAACATTCTTAACGAGAAGGCAATGTTATGAACACAATATATAATAATAAATGTAAATACTGTTGAAACACACACTGGCACTG
>JZKD02S0614077.1:226813-240659 GCA_000966675.3 Picea glauca
CATCCCCCCCTCTGGACTCCCCTGGACCCCCCTAGAGACAATTATGGGGGGGCAAGCCCCCCCACACCCTGTTAGGGAATGGGGTCTAAGAACGATTGGAACAAACCTATGAATCAAGAAGATAATCAGGCTCCACAACCAACATGATTTTCATCAATTGTGGAGGATCAATGTGTTTGTATTTTAATTTCTCCCCGTGCTCTACAATCCCCAAAACCTCTGAAAATGCATGTCACCTTTTTGTCAATTGTGGAGTTCTCAAAAACAAATTTACAAAATCACTATCAAATCCTTCACAATGTATGGAATTGGTTTTTACTTTCCATAATTTGAGGTGGAAAGTGGATTTTCGTTATAACAGTTTGCAAATAATAACTAAGGTTTTAAATATTTCAATGAAGCTTTAATTTAGACTTTGGATAAAGTACATTAGTTACAATATTGAACTTGTATTTTTCTTGGTCGGAGGGCATAATTTGGAAAGAGTTTGTGGTTATAAGTGATAGTCATATGGTAGGCTAGGTTGATAGGAACTAGTGTGAAGGAATGGCCAAGGCCTTTAACACTTGGTAAGGAAATCAATCAAATAATAATGCATGGCTAGATGTAAGAGAAATGATGATATATGAGGGAGGAGCCGAGAGCATAAAATCGCCACATCTCACAACTATATCAATATTACAAAGCACCATTTTATAATGTCTTTGCTTTGAATCCACTTATTAGTTGGCAATTTAAGCAAGCATATTTGGATCTAGAACAAATGCCAATTTACCCATTCTACTCATTCGATTGGAGATATCTTTGGAATGAACATAGATATTTTCAAGAATATGTTGCTCTCTCTCCTCCCCGTGCTATTCGGTCTATGCCTTAGCCTTCCTCTTCTCCTTCTGTCTTTGTTTAGAGCATGTATTCTCATGATCCTAAGAGGTCCTATATAAAGAATCTTTGGGTGTGTCCTAACTAAAGGGATCTAATTATCAAGGCCCTTTTTCTATTCTCCCCAGAGATTTCTAAAACTCAAGGTTCCTCTCTCTCCTTTGATCTTTCCCACATCCCTTCTTCCGAGGAATGATAGGACACCATAATCAACATGTTCTTCAATGATATTTGTTGTAGTTCATTCTCCATAAAGTGAGTCATAGTTTCTCTCAGATCTACTCTTAATATCACATTTTCCCATGTTTGTCATGCCCTCGATACTATCTGCTTCTCTTGGGCTCCTCAAGTCCTTCATGGTTTCAAGAAGTTTGAGGCTAGACCCCCTAGGGATGTTAGATTCCTTTGGCCCTTAGCCCTAAGAAAATGGACACTCAATTTTCAATAATATAGGGAGACTTAGAGTACAACACCCCCCTCAATCATTCTTGTTTGGATACGATGATGGTTATCACCTGCACCTTCATAGGAAAACTCTTATTCTTCCACGAAGGGAAGATTTAATTAGTTCAATAGTATCCTCCTTTATTTGGTTTCCCTAGGGTCGCTCCTAAGGCTTGTCCTTTGTTCTATTGTGTGCATTCTCTGATATTATTCAAATCCTACTCCTTTTCCTCTCACTTGACCATTGAATTACATATAAACAAGTCAAAATCCTCCTCCAACCTAGCCCACCTCTTCTCATCTTGATCCTCTCTCTCTCCTTTTGTTTTACCCTAATTTGATTGGGGAAATTTCTTGTATTTTTAGGCCTTTACTAGTTTCTTCTCCACCTTTTCTTCTCTTACCCTTGTTCTATGGATGCTCAAGGAAATCATTAGTCATCAACTTTGGTCACTGGAATATTTAGGATCCACTAGCGTCATAAGGTTTCGATGTTTTAATATGGTTTAGTAGGTTGAATGAAGCCTTTTAATGGAATGGGAATTTTGTGAGGAAAGATTGGGCCTTTAATTGTTAGTGTTTCTTAAGGAATCAACAAATACCACACTTCTCCTTACTCCCTCTTCGCCTACCTTGATCAACTCAGGGAAACCTTCTTTCTCCTCACCTCTCTCTGTCTTCTCTTCCCCCTTTGGTCTCCTATCTCATTCATCACTTTCATAGTGGTTGTATCCCTCTAATAAAACATTTGTTGAGTCTCTCCCCCATTTGGTCACCTCTCTCCTTCATCACTTTCTTGATGGTTGGTTCCCTCTAGGAAAAATTGTCTTAAGAAGGGCTTAGATTGAGATAACCTCTTTCTAGGTGGGATCAACTATCATTCCTCCTCGTTGCCTCCATATAAAAATGGAATTTCTTGTCAGATCCTATAGACTACAACTATGGTATCATCCTCTCAACCATTCCTAAAATATCTCCACCCATCACCTTTTTCCTTCACTAGCTCATTCTTATCATGGTCATTTTTCACCTTTTCCCTTCTCTATTTTATCGCTAGCATTGTCATCTATGACCTATTGATTTCAATAGCTTAGCATTCATATACAACATCATGAGTTAAGGGTGTCTTAAATTTCAAGGGCATAATTCTAATGGCAAGGATAATACCTCAAATCCATGCATTAAGCACCATATGCAATGAACAAGGGTCAACATCATCAGTCATTAGGTTTCTTATCCTTCAGGGTATTTAATTTATCTGAAAACAAGCCACCCAACTCAGAAATCAAAGTTTCATAATCCCTTAACCATGTCAAGGTTTTTAAAGGGTGCATTGCATTACTTCCATCAACACCTAGGCACTTTTATGCTCTTTGTAGTTTACCTCCCTTGTGAAAATTAGTGAAAATCTAAGGGACTTATTTCATATATATTGTAATTCCAAAGGAGGCTCACTATGAACATAACATTCAACTTACCATTGGAATATTCACTCAATCAAAAGGAATGCACATACAACATTACTTGTTCATAAAGTACATTTATTTACACCTAGATGGATAGCTGACAACAGGTCTCTTCCACCACAAATCAAATGGATTGACCATAACAATTCTCAATTAATTCTCAAAACACGAGGAAATTCCATACTGGCCCTAGTGATGCAACCAATGCTCAGTATCTAGTTCCTAGGTCATACAACCTCAATGTTGTAATCTTTGTTCCAAAACCTTTACTCCTGTAATTTGTCCTTAAACCCTATAGGCTCAGTATTTGAACCAAGGTTAAATAATATTGTCTCTATGGTTTATCTCTGGCTGCTCTATCCAATATTTGAACCATAAGAGCCCCTGATGGCTTGAAGCATAAGAGCCCCTGGCATAACACTGTTGATTTCCGCTCGAAGTAGTTGCTGGTGGTTGAGGTGAAAGCCTCTAAATCAGATGTGGGTTCTGAATCTGAGTCAGAACCAGAAAGGGGGAGACATATCATAGATGCAAAACCTAGTGCTACTGTTTCTACCACCAAGCTTTAGCCCGGTGAATGACACAAGCCAGAGGAAGGCGAGTGCCTTTTTCATTCATAGATGTGTGTGAAGGGTACCCCATTGCACTTCATCATTGATAGAGGTAGCTAGAAGAACCTCATCTCAGCAGAGGTTTTCAAGCAACTTTCCCCGCCAACAATGCCGCACATGCAACCCTACACCATCGGATGGCTTCGCTGAGGAAGAGACATCCGTGTCATCTAACAATGCAGCCTGTCATATGACATCAAGCCCTTCAAAGACGAGGTATTGTGTGATGTTTCCCCTCTCGAAGTTTGTAATGTTATTTTGGGCCAACCATATTTATGGAAACGTCATGATGTATATGAGTCTAGGCCTCGCAGTGTTATTATTACTTTGAATAAGAAATTGTACAGGATACCTGAGGCAGTCCCACCCAATGATATTTCTTTGATCTCTGTCAGGCAATGCATAAAGGTCATCTCTCAAACAAGGAAGTTTTTCTTCTTCGTGATTCACTCTCAGAATGAGCGAAAGATCGTAGCCAGATCCAGGGTCTCTGTGACTAACCTCCCCACACAACAGAAGCAAGTGGATAAGGTCGTGGAAGAATACTCAGATATCTTCTCCTCACCTACCGGGGTACCTATGAACTGTCAGGTCAAGCACCCCATCGATCTGACCCCGGATGCACCGCTTCGCAATGGGCCTATCTATCACTGCTCTCTATTATAGAATGAGGATATCAAGCGACAGATCCAAGAACTGCTCCACAAGGGGCACATCCGTCCCATCTCAACGCCTTGCGGGAGCCCAATCGTGCTGGTACAAAAGAAATATGGAACCTAGAGACTCTGCATTGATTATCAGTCTGTGAATAAAATCACAGTCAGAAACCATTACCCGATTCCCTGAATCGACGAACTCCTTGATCAACTCATGGGGGCCAAATACTTTAGTAAGATTGATCTGAAGTCTGTCTACCACCAGGTATTGATAGAACATACATATGTATGGAAGACCACCTTCAAGTCAAAGGAAGGTCTTTTTGAATGGTTGGTCATGCCCTTTGGTTTGAAAAATGCTCCAACCACTTTCATGAGGATGATGGATGCTATCCTGCGACCATTCACCAATACTTTTGTAGTGGTGTATCTGGATGACATCCTCATTTACAACAAGAATTGGGTAGAACACTTGCAGCATATTCAATAGGTTTTTCACACCCTGTGGCATCACCGGCTCTATGCCAACTTGGAAAAATGCTTCTTCAGCATGGACATGGTTCATTACTTGGGATACATCGTTGATCATCATGGCATACATGTGAATCCAGCCAAAATCCAAGTCACCTGTGACTAGCCAACCCCAACCACACTCACTGAGCTTCATAGCTTATTGGGCCTTGCCAATTTCTACCACAAGTTCATGTTGGGATTCTCCCATTTTGCATGGGCCCTCAGCCAAGTAACCAGGGGTGGTGATAAGGAAAAATTTGTGTGGGGCCAATCCCAATAACAAGCGTTCGATGATTTGAAGCAACACTTGTGCTCAACTCTGGTACTTTCACTACCGTACCTGCACCAACTCAATGAGATCGAGACAAATGCTTCAGACTATGATGTGGGCATTGTTCTCACTCAACATGACCACCCCATGGCATATCATAGTGAGACACTATCATATGTTGTCCGTAAGTACCCTACTTACAACAAAGAAATGTACTTCATTGTGCAAGCCTACCACCAGTGGAGACATTACATTCTTGGGAAGGAGACAGTCATCCACACTGATCATAAGCCACTACAGTTCATGCAGACACAAGGCAAATTGTAGAATGACCGCCATAAAAAATGGTCCACGTACTTGCAACAATTACACCTCAACATCAAGTATAAAATGAAAAGCACCAAACATATCGTTGATTGCCTCAGCAGATCACCAGTCGCGAACCTCACCATGGTGCTAGACTCTTGCGTCCATGAGACCTATGGATGGCCCCAACTCTATGAGACAGACCCAGACTTCGCGACCACCTACCAAATGTTGGGCGCAAACACAGTTGTCACTAATTTCCATCTTCAGGATGGGTTGTTGTGTCGTCTAGGCCATATTTGTGTTCCATCAAGCGAACAAGAGAAGCTGATCTGGGAAGCCCACTAAAGTCAGGTGGTAGGACACTTCGACGTCAAAAAGATAGGGGAAATGATAAATAAAACTTTATACTGACCGAAACTTCGAGAGGAGGTCAACAAGTATATCAGGTCCTACATTGCCTACACGATTGCTAAACCGACCACTAAGAAACATGGCATGTACACTCCTCTTCCTATTCCTGACAGGCCATGGGAATCCATCTCAATGGACTATATATCAGACCTCCCATCCACCAAGTGGGGCAATGACTATGTTTTTTGGTTGTGGATCTATTTTCTAAGATGGTGATTATGACCGCCTGCAAGAAGAGCATCACAACAGAGGCCACTACCAAGCTCTTCTTTGAAGGAATCTGGGTACATTTTGGAATCCCACAAACTATTGTCTCAAATCAGGATAGTCTATTTCTCAACACATTCTGGGCAAGCCTCTGGTCACTACTGGACACCAATATCACCAAATCCACAACCTTCCACCCCCAGACAGATGGCCAAACCGAGGTCATAAATTGAATGATCGTGCATATCCTACGCATGTATAATTCCAAGAACCCTCACACATGGGATGAGAGTCTCCCCTATGTTCAACATAGCTACAACCGAGCCCTACATAGCTCAACCAACCACAACCCCTTTCAGGTGGGGTTGGGATTCCAACCATTGGGCCCCATAGATGTTGCACTACCCCTTGCGGTCACCTCAACCGACTCATCTCCTGCTCCAACTGAAGTTGAAAAATCCACTCGGTTCATTGAGAGGATCCAACCCATTTACCAACAGGTTCAGGATATCCTACAGAAGTCCAATGACAAGTACAAGAAATGCCATGATCAACACCGGGTGCCACATAAGTTTCAAGTGGGCGACAAAGTTTGGTTGCACTTTTAGAAAGAGTGCCTTATAGGACCCCGTCAAAAGATTCACCCACTCCATTATGGGACGTACACCATCACCAAGGCTATGGTTGATAATGCTTTCGAGCTCAACATTACTCCTTTCCTTGGCTTGCACCAATATTTCAACGTGGATATCCTTCGACCGTATTTCCCACCATTATTGGACACCTCAGAGATAGCAGAACAATTGACACCAACAGAGCTCAACCCCGACTGCATACAACAAGAATCCAATGATCATATTGTGGACAAACATATCAAGGGCACTCACCAACAAAGGATCCAACTTTATCGAGTTGTCAAAGCAGGGCAACTCCTACACCAAGGCAAGTGGCTCTCTCGAGGCCGAATTCAGTTAAAAAATCCTCATTTGATGGGGGAACTCAACGCCCTAGAGACCATTACGTCCCAAAGGGGGAGTATTGATAGATATGGATTTTGGTGGCCTCCCACCTATTCCAACTGGCTCATTTTGGAAGTTTTCTAGTTTGGCAGTTTTTTCCCTAGTTTTCGAGTCCCTGACTTGTGGGGCCATTTTGAGGCCCTAAACAACGTTTTTTAGGGCTTGCTACAGCCACAATGAATTTTTATAGATAACAACAAAATGTATATTCCTCGGATAGACCTTTCCAACGGGATATTGTGTGCCTAAAATGGAGATCGTATGCAAAAGTTACGACCTCGGGAAGTTGATGTACTAACTTACCCAAACGGGGCCCAAATGACTTTTGGCGCTTCATCTCCTAGGGTTAGGTTTTTTGGATGTCTAGGGTTTTTGAAATTCTTGTTTATTTTAAAATGTCCTTCATAGACTCATTGTAATAATCTTCTTGCGAATGAGTGCAGTCGTCACATCTCTTCTTAGAGATAAGCCACCACCATTCTAGCAAGCTTGTTTCCGCTGGATTTTACAGTTTCAGCTTAGTTCCTTATTGAATAGAAACAATTTTTACTGTATATATGTTATTCTATGTTAAGAATATTTTGATAATAATATGTATTCATTTTGTTCTGCAAATATATTCTAGATCACACCAATTATGAGCTTATAGGTTAAATATGCTCCTCAAGAGATTTCCAATGGCTATCAATATGCTCAATTTTGAGCTTCAGACAAGAAAATGTGATCTCTCAAAGATCATAAGAATTCCCCATGCGATTACATCATCATACCCACGTGTACCATGTTCTATACATGACAACCAACATGGCTTCTCTCTTCAAGCGTCGATGAAAAAATTGGCCAAAGTGTTGATGGAAAAAAATTCCAAATCGCCAAAGAACAAAATTTGGAAAATGTCGATGGTCGATGGGTCAGATCAACCAAGGTACTGATGAAAGGAAAAAAAAATTGCCCATAAAAGAATCATTGATCATCGATGGAAATGATCAACCTATTTTTCCAATGAGAGGCAATTCAAACTTCCAATGAGGATCATCCCAAAGTCACTGATGCGAAGCAATACAAACCACTGATGAGGTCCGACCCCAAATCACCAATGCGAAGCAATACAACAAGTCGATAAGGATCAACCTAAAATCACTGATGCACCTTTTGGAAAAGTGCCAATAGGATCATCCTAAAATCACTGATGCACCTTTTGGAAAAGTGTCGATGAGGATCAACTTGAAAACATTGATGCACCCTTTTGAAAAAGTGTTTATGGGACAATATGAAAATTGATCCAAATCACCGATGGACTATATTTTTAAGGCTTGATGAGAATAATTGACCAATTGTCGATGAGGCTAGGGCACAAATGTCGAGGGTATTGGATGGTTTAGATCTCAAGGGTGATTCTTCCAGGAAAATGTACAAAGTTTCAAGGCCATACATAAACTAATGGAAACTACATTGAAGTTTTCTCCCTTATTTCCATCCAAATAATCAAGGGGAAAGGCATTCACAACCTACCTTCTTAAGGCCTATACCTAATAAAACTATGAAATCTAACTCATGACCCAACCATGGTGAAGGTTCAAATGGTTAAAACAACATGTTGGAAATATTTTGTACACATAGATATGTAGCACACTTGTTCCCAATTTCTTAACCAATAAACCCAGTTCTCTCTTCATAATTAAGCACCACAAATTCATCATTATGCGCAAGAATAAAAAACATACATCCAATCAACTCCTTTAGCCAGTAAAATATACTTTCTTTATGCATTCCATGCAATTCTCAATAATTTGGCTCTAAGCTATAGGATGTCTGCAATATAATTTCAAGAGAAAATAACTGATAAGAGAATATCATGCCTACAGGGAAACACCTAGCATACAATAATTCCATTCCACATAGATTTATGCTCATAAACCATACAATTTCATAATTCAAAATGATACATATTTTATAGAGAAAAATGAGAGACTTATTTGTTTATAAGTTGTTGAACAAACAAACTGACTAAGGGTGAGTTATTTTCCACCCAACCGCAAGCCCTGTTGCATTGATATCATTCTACAATAGGCCACCCCCATGCCAGGACAATATTATACCACCAAGGAAACATAGATTTTCAAGGAAATTAATGGGTGTGAAGGCCACTCTCCTTTACAGTTAATCAAATGGAAGCAATCCCAGTTTACCCACCAAACCCAAGGCATCCATGAATTTCACAGATGCCTTCTCAGCTAATTAAATTTGCACAAGGGAGTCCCTTCAATGCCTCTATAGTCCCTCAATGGCCTCCCCTCTCAGTTTTGGTTTCTTTTCCCAACCAAAATCAAACTTGCGGCCTTCTTTTCCCAAGTCGGGTTCATGATTCTCTGCCCAATTTCAATAGTCCAATTCAATATTTAGCAAGTCTAATCGATAGTAATTGACCCAACTCACATTTGGAATTCCTTGGCATGATTTCTAATAGCCAATTCGAGTCATGAGTGCATGTAAAATTATAGCAGCGAGTCCACTTCAGATTTTTCTCTTTGTTTTCTCGTGGGTATTTCCATAGCTCTTCCCCAAAACTGTCTCCTTGTACCCTTATGCATTCTCTCCTTCTTTCCTCAAGAAGGTTCACAATTTTCTCTTTCTTGTGGCAGAGGAGTTTGTGGGTCAATCATGGAAAATGAGGTGGGTACCTTCTATACCCTTAGATAACATTTTTTTTTCTATCCCAACCATCTCTCAATATCTCCATCATTGTGGGTAGTTGACCACTCAACTACTAAACCCCCTTCAATAACTGATTTTTGGGAAATGGGAAGAGAGATAAAATAATTCCAAATTGGAATTTTAGTAATTTGGTAGCATGGTTGTAACACCCTGTTTCCCCCAGTTTGTAAAAATAACTGGACTGGCCAAGAACTATGGCAAACTCATAAATGTGAATATATGATGTAAATGGACCTTGAGTAAAAGGTCAATAAATGTGAATAACATTATGAATTTTTATTGCAGGACTACTGAGAGGGGACGTGCAGAAAAGAGACCACGATGGCGGTGGAAGGCACCTGAAAAGGTGGCGTTAAATTCCATCCAGAATTAATACCGTATTTGGACTCCATTGGCCCGGAGAACCAAAAGTGGCTCGCTGGCCCCGAATTAAATGCCTCCCAGACTAGTAGGTAGATGGCTCCTCAGGAATTAATGAGGGATGGGGAGGTGAACCGCCCATCCGTAGAGCCATCATGACTGGCCAGTGCGAGGGTAATCGCGCCACACACAACCTCGCAAGAGGATAAGGCGTAGGTTAGAAGCGATGGAGGGGCATACGCAAGGGGAGAACTCTGGCAATATGCAGAGTGAGTGATAGAAGAGAGGAAGGATTGCAACCTTCACTCCTGGTCACTGGAAAACAGAGACATGGTCTCACAACATCGTGGTCTCAGCTCGGGGGTGACTAGTGGTAAATCCGCTGGGAGTCGCTAAGCCTATGGTTGGGTGGAAATGAGCACCCCTCTCAGCAGTTGCTTGACCCTGGTGTTATCTCTGATAAGTGTTTTGCCTCTGGCATCTTGATATATATATATGTGCTTATTATGATAATTATGCTCATAAGCTGTGAAACTGTGAATGATTTTATTATAAGAATGACTGTATGGTGTTTTGATCAGTACTAGTAGTTGTATATTTATATGGAAAGACTACATATGATTTATGTCTTCATGAATTCGTTATTTGTGTGCGTATTGATCAAATTCAGACTTCACGTTTGGTTCTCGGGAGGACGACATCCTTACATACCTCAGGTAGTACCCTGAGTAAATCTCCCCATAGAAATACCTTCCTTGGAAAGCCCATCAAGAACTGGGAAGGCGGTTGTGAAGGCGTGAGGCCTTAGTAACCCTGCATAAGGAGGAACGATCCTCTTGAAAACCGAGATGACAACATAAGGATGAAGTAACGAATCGACGGATGAGATCCCGTTGGGAGATCTGTGGTCACTCACGACCGTCAGATCGAAGGAAGGAGCTGGAAAGTTAAGTACCTTAACCTTATAGGTATTAATCGATGGACGAGACTTCGTCGGGGAATCCGCGGTCACCCACGACCATTAGATTAGTAGGAGAAAGTAGGGTGTTAAAATGACTTACCCCTTTGTTTTCTATGTCTTCGTGGGCAGCGAGGAATTTGGGATCGTAGATCTCCAAGGTCCATGAGATTATCTGGACCATGGATCTTTTCCACGTCCAAGGAGTCGTGGAAGAATGCATGGGTAAGAACCGATCTGGGTTGTCAGATCTTGGCTGGAAAAACCCGACAGCCGTTGGATCTATCTGGTGTTACTCGAGGGTTAAAAACCCCCGTGAATCGGGAATCACGGGATCAAGATTCTTGTTGACAAGAGTTAAGGAGTTTTCATTGTGGAAACCCCGGAGTAGATCTGAGTCGTCCGATTAATGGAGGCCATGTGTCGTAAGATCCCCCATTTCAGTGAATCGGGAATTGCGGGATCGGGATTCCTGTTGACAAGAGTTTGGGACTTTCCATTGTGGAAACCCCAGAGTAGATCTGAGCCATCCGATTAATGGAGGCCACGTGTCGTAAGATCCCCCATTTCGGGAAATCGGGAATCGCGGACTCGGGATTCCTGTTGACATGAGTTTGGGATTTTCCATTATGGAAACCCCGGGATAGATATGAGTTGTTCGATTGACAGAGGCCACATGTCAAGAGATTAACCGCATCGGAAAAACTAGGGATCAAGGATTCGGGAGTCCCGAGATTGAGAGTCTGGACTCTCGTGACGATAAACCCCGATGAATGGACGAGATTCTTTCGAAGGATCTCAGGGTCTGTAATGATCGTTAAATGTGGAGATGAGACGTCAACTTAAGATAGGACGTGAATATGCTTTAGGATAAGCGACGAGCAGATCTGGACGGCTAGAGTCCACCCGCCCAGATCAATGGCTGATGTTTCATTACGGAGCCCCCTTACTGTTCTGCCTTTAGCGGTAGGGGGGGGTCCGAAATTGGACACGCAACTCTCGAACGGTCGAGATTAATTCATCATGATCAACGGTGCTCAAGTGGATTCCAGAACCCCCTTTCCATTCTGCCTTTAATGGGGGGGGTCCGGAATAGTGTGGTGTGTGAAGTGGGGCCCCCCTTCTGTCATGTCAACTACCGTGTTGAGTTCCCTTTTTGCCACCTGTATTCCACTTAACCGCGCGACGGAGCCTGTTCTCATTGGCGGTTCTCTACCCCTGTTGAGATTTGTTCCTATTGGCCATTTGTTGACCTTGTAGGGATTCGTCCCCATTGGTCGGTCGCTAGCCCTGTCAGGGTTCAGCGGTTGCAGAGTCGAACGTTTAGACATTACTGTAGTGCCGAGGTGCGAAATACAAATAGGAACTGCGTTCAAATTGAACCGTGAACATGACCCGCGATCACATGGGAACGGAGAAGGAGAGAGAAAGAGTCAGCTTATGTTGGGCCTCCATGGATAATTAAGGGTTCTGGTCTGGCAGAAGACCAGAAATATCCGATTTAGGTAGTGGGTATGTGACAAAGTGGTATCAGAGCATGTTACAACACTCGGCCTGATTGGGCTCATGAACGAGTTGTGCATAAGCTCCATTCAAAGTACTCCTACGAAGAACAACCCCTAATGTAACTCTCTTATCTAGGATTGAAAACTTGGAAACAAGAACCCGACTGTGTATGCATGTGAAAGAATTATAAATTATGCGCAGATTATAAAAATATATCTAACTCTTGACTAGCAATCAGCAATTGTCTTTTCACCTAAGCAGATTATCAGCCGCGGGAAATTACAGACACAGAGAATGGTGACTCACCAAGAGATGGGAGAAGGCTCCCATAATAGAGATGAAGATTCTGACAAAAGAAGAGCAATAGGAACCCCTCCATACCTAGCCGAGACTGTGAGGAGTCTCATGGTTGAGTTGCAAAGCTGCAAGGCCGACAATGAAAGGATGATGAAAGAACAAGAAAATCAAACTGAAATTAATGCAGTGTTACTACAGAGCTTATCTGACCTACAACGAAAAATGCAGCATGAACCTGAAGTACATAAACATGGTCGTATCAGTGGCCATACTGAGAGGAGCACCTCAAGAAAGGTCCACCCCAGAGGTAAAGGACCCGTGTCGGACGATTCCACTGAGAAGGAAGCTAGTGATTCAGAAGGCTCTTCCAGTAGCAGGACCAGTTCCTATTCTCGAAGAAAACAGAAGAAGCAAAAGACTTCCAAGAGTCATAAATTTGAGGAATTCAGAAAGGCCAAACCTCCCTCCTTCGACGGTGAGATAAAGAAGGGAGAGGAAGCCGAGGCCTGGCTACTTGGACTGAAGAAATATTTCAGAGTCCATGATTTTTCAGAGAATTTGAAGGCCCGGGTGGCCACTTTCAATCTGAACGGAAAGGTTTCCATCTGGTGGGAAGACCTTAAGAATATGAAAGGGGTCCGCGAGGAGGACCTGTCTTAGAAACGGTTTGAGAAGTACTTCTGGAAGAAGTATTTGTCGGAAAGGTATTTCGACAAGAAGGCTAAAGAGTTTTATGAACTCAAACTGGGACAACTCACTATAGAGGAATATGTCAACAAATTCCTTGACTTATTGAGATATGTACCCTACATCAAATTAGAGAAGGCGAAGGCACAACGCTTCATCAGTGGGCTACCCAAGGAATACCGGAACTGAATTGAATTTGACGAGCCAAAGACCTTAGAAGACACTATAAGAAAGGCAACATATTGTCATGAACAATATGGACATCGGGCAGAGTCTCGTGGAGACTGGAAATAGAAGAGTGGTTCGAGATTTCAGAAAAAGGGGAGAAAATCCTCAGGATTTAAAAACTACAAAAAGAACCCCAGAATGAAATTTCCAGCTCAGAGTGTACTCCAGCAGAACTTTCCATCATTAGACGAAAATAAAACTTCTGGACCTATACCAGTAAAGACTAATAACCCAAAGAAAGAACCTCTAAAATGTTGGGGTTGCGGAGAAGAGCATCTCCTGAGAGACTGTCCACATCGACAACAG
>JZKD02S0614077.1:245463-262462 GCA_000966675.3 Picea glauca
CCTGAAAATGGGAGCTTGTGCCAAGCTGGCACCCCAGTATTGTGGACCCTTTGAGGTTCTAGATAGAGTGGGACCTGTAGCCTATCGGCTAGCACTTCCTCCCACAGTAAAAGCACATAATGTTTTCAATGTTTCATTATTGAAGAAATATGTACATGAGGCTAATCATATAATTGACTGGTCTGTGATCCAGGTGGAATCGGAGGGAGAATTTCTACCAGAACCCCAATTCATACTGGACAGAAAGGAAACCTCGCTCTGGAATAAAACCATTGCACAGGACAAGGTGCAATGGAAACATTTTGGCCCAGATGAGGCTACATGGGAAATGGAGGATGCCATGAGACATACATATCTGATTTTTTTTACTTCTGTACATGCAATTCATGTTAGTAGATAAGAACATCGAGGACGATGTTCCTTTTAAGGGGGAGGGAATTGTAACACCCTGTTTCCCCCAGTTTGTAAAAATAACTGGACTAGCCAAGAACTATGGCAAACTCATAAATGTGAATATGTGATGTAAATGGACCTTGAGTAAAAGGTCAATAAATGTGAATAACATTATGAATTTTTATTGCAGGATTGTTGAGAGGGGACGTGTAGAAAAGAGACCACGATGGCGGTGGAAGGCACCTGAAAAGGTGGCGTTAACTTCCACCGAGAATTAATACCATATTTGGACTCCACTGGCCCAGAGAACCAAAAGTGGCTCCCTGGCCCCAAATTAAATGCCTCGCAGACTGGTAGGTAGATGGCTCCTCAGGAATTAATGAGGGATGGGGAGGTGAACCGCCCATCCGTAGAGCCATCATGACTGGCCAGTGTGAGGGTAATCGCACCACACGCAACCTTGCAAGAGGATAAGGTGTAGGGTAGAAGTGATGGAGGGGCAGACGCGAGGGGATAACTCTGGAAATATGCAGAGTGAGTGATAGCAGAGAGAAAGGATTGCAACCTTCGCTCCTGGTCACTGGAAAACAGAGACGCAGTCTCATAACATCGTGGTCTCATCTCGGGGGTGGCTAGTGGTAAATCCGTTGGGAGTCGCTAAGCCTACGGTTGGGTGGAAACGAGCACCTCTCTCAGCAGGTTCGTGACCCTGGTGTTATCTCTAATAAGTGTTTTGCCTCTGTCATCTTGATATATATATATGTGCTTATTCTGATAATTATGCTCATAAGTTGTGAAACTGTGAATGATTTCATTATAAGAATGACTATATGGTGTTTTGATCAGTACTAGTAGTTGTATATTTATATGGAAAGACTACGTATGATTTATGTCTTCATGAATTCGTTATTTGTGTGCGTACTGATCAAATTCAGACTTCATGTTTGATTCTCGGGAGGACGACATCCTTACATACCTCAGGTAGTACCCTGAGTAAATCTCCCCATAGAAATACCTTCCTTGAAAAGCCCATCAAGAACCGGGAAGGCGGTTGTGAAGACGTGTGGCCTTAGTAACCTTGCATAAGGAGGAATGATCCTCTTGAAAACTGAGATGATAGCATAAGGATGAAGTAATGAATCGATGGATGAGATCCCATCGAGAGATATGTGGTCACTCACGACCGTCAGATCGAAGGAAGGAGCTGGAAACTTAAGTACCTTAACCTTATAGGTATTAATTGACGGATGAGATTTCATCAGGGAATCCGCAGTCACCCACGATCGTTAGATTAGTAGGAGAAAGTAGGGCGTTAAAATGCCTTACCCCTTTGTTTTCTGTGTCTTCGTGGGCAGCGAGGAATTTGGGATCGTAGATCTCCAAGGTCCATGAGATTATCTGGACCGTGGATCTTTTCCACGTCCAAGGAGTCGTGGAATAATGCATGGGTAAGAACCGATCTGGGTCATCAGATCTCGACTGGAAAAACCCGATAGCCGTTGGATCTGTCCGGTGTTACCCGAGGGTTAAAAACCCCCGTGAATCAGGAATCACGGGATCAGGATTCCTGTTGACAAGAGTTCGGGACTTTCCATTGTGGAAACCCCAGAGTAGATATGAGTCGTCCGATTAACGGAGGCCACGTGTCGTAAGATCCCCCATTTTGGTGAATCGGGAATCGCGGGATCAGGATTCCTGTTGATAAGAGTTCGGGACTTTCCATTGTGGAAACCCCAAAGTAGATCTAAGTTGTCTGATTAACGAAGTCCACGTGTCGTAAGATCCCCCATTTTGGGAAATTAGGAATCACGGACTCGGGATTCCTGTTGACAAGAGTTCGGGATTTTCCATTGTGGAAACCCCGGGATATATCTGAGCCGTCCGATTGACGGAGGCCACGTGTCGAGAGATTAACCACATTGGGAAAATTGGGGATCGAGGATTTGGGAGTCCCAAGATCGAGAGTCTGGACTCTTGTGACGATAAACCCCGATGAACGGACGAGATTCTTTCAGAGGATCTCAGGGTCTGTAATGACCATTAGATGTGGAGATGAGACGTCAACTTAAGCCACGATGTGAATATTCTTTAGGATAAGCGGCGAGCAGATCTGAACGACCAAAGTCCACCCGCCCAGATCAACGGCTGAGGTTCCATTCCGGAGCCCCCTTACTGTTCTTCCTTTAGCGGTAGGGGGGGGGTCCGGAATTGGACACGCAACTCTCAAACGATCGAGATTAACTCATCATAATCAATGGTGCTCAAGTGGATTCCGAACCCCCCTTGCCATTCTGCCTTTAATGGGGGGGGGTCCGGAATAGTGTAGCATGTGAAGTGGGTCCCCCCTCCTGTCATGTCGACTACCATGTCGAGTTCCCTTTTTTCCACCTGTATTCCACTTAACCGCGTGACGAGGCCTGTTCTCACTGGCGGTTCTCTGCCCCTGTTGAGATTTGTTCCTATTGGCCATTTGTTGACCCTGTAGGGATTCATCCCCATTGGTCGGTCGCTAGCCCTGTCAGGGTTCGACGGTTGCAGAGTCGAACGTTTAGACATTACTGTAGCGCCGAGGTGTGAAATACAAATAGGCACTGCGTTCAAATTGAACCGTGAACATGACCCGCGATCACATGGGAACGGAGAAGGAGAGAGAAAGAGCCAGCTTACGCTAGGCCTTCATGGATAATTAGGGTTTCTGGTCCGGCAGAAGACTAGAAAAATCTGATTTAGGTAGTGGGTATGTGACAATGACTCCTTGGTGGAGGTTAATTACTTTGTAGGAAAGGTGATCCCCCAACCCCTTCACTAGTTTCCACTCGCGGTATCATGGCCAGTAGCAATGATCCACCCTTTAGTCAACTATTTGGTGAGTTTTTTTTAATTAAACAAAAAACATTTACATTGTTCAATATGTCCAGATCATCATGACATGGTATTAATATCTCCATGCCGAAAAAAACCCATCGCCAATCATAATTTATTACAAGTTAATCAGGGGATTAAAATGGGGGTGTTATAGAAAGATAAAATTAGTTGAAGTAGTAATGTAGGCTAAACACAAACATCCACATTTAGATATTCATACCGGAGCCTTTTTATTGGGAACCTTTATCCAATATTGCAAAAACATAAGATTGATTTTAGATGGAAGATATCGAAGAAGTTAAAAGAAAACATATACCTCAAGTGCCAATGAGAATGACAATCTTTGGAAGTTAAAGAATACACAAAAATGTCATAAATACTAATGAGGGATGGAGATCTCTAGCATTTCTTGATATATAAAGAAAATGTTTCGTGTATTAGCAAATGAATACAACAATTCAAATTTGTTATTGAGACTTCTAGATCAACTTCAAATATATTCAAAACATGAAAAATAATTATTCTCATAATATAGGATGATTTTATATATCAAAAAATGTGAAAATATATGTTTAGAACTCTTTGGCATAATTTAGAAATTTATACAAACATCTATCACAAAGCAGTGAAAATAAATATCTAATACTACATATAAATGTTTAATAGCTTATACAAGACCTGTAATCACAAAGGCAAACATATACCACACACTTGCTTCTTTATTGACCGTGAACATAAAAGAAACTTCCTAAAGGCTACACAACTAAACAAGAAGAAAAGATGTTGCTTCTTTATGGGATGTGAACATAAAATAAACTGCATAAAATAAAAATTGGGCATATGGTTGAACCAACACCCTCCAAAAAACAGGTTGTCTTTCTAGGGAAGTTTTGAGGAGATTAGCTGTCATAAAATTTGATGCTCCACTTTTTTTCAAGAGGATAGGAGAGTTCCTTTGGGACTGAGGATTGCATTATCGTTGAACATTTGATGTCTTCATAGATGAAACAAATGATTTCCCCATTCTTGTTGCACACTTGGCTACATTTATGATATTGTAAAAATGATACATCCATTCTCTAATGCCATCAATAATGACCTCGTAAGTGGAGACAAACATCAAGAGTGAATCTTCCCTCAATTGTTTGGTTGAGAATGATAGGAATTCAATCATTGTATTTCCTACCACAGTTTCGTCCTTAAAACTTGGTAATATTGAGCATGCCTTATTTTATCAAATTTTGTCTAGTCATCTATTTTTTTTACATAGTCCATCCCTAGTATCCATAAGCTTTGACTTTGCTTCTTTGAGTGGAGCATCAAACCTTTCTTTAAGTAATTTATTGAGGTGATCCATTACCGTGAGATTAAAACCCAATATATATTTACACCCCTTGACCCTACCCTACTGCGGAGAATGATTTATAGAGAAGTTAGGATAGCTCTAGTTGATGGAGTAGAAACAAGTTGGTGATGTTGTATATGAAGAATCTACATAGCAACACAACATACAAGATCAACCTTATCCATATTTAATTACATGGGCATTTGTAGTGTCCCCAATGCCGAGCCCCGTAGTAAACCATGTTCTGAAAGGAATTGTAATTATGATTTATAGGCTGGTGAGCCGAGTTCTTATAAGCTGGAGGCTTATGTGTTGTTAGGCCAGGGAGCCTAAGTGTTGAAGGCCARGAGCCTGYTGTTGTATATGTAATCATGCAGAACAATTAATAAAATATAAACACTGCCAGGTGCAGGCCGACCATGATGAATGAGTGAAGGGGGACTAAGCATCCATAGAGTGGGCAAGGAATTAGAGGATGGAAGGCGGGAAAAGGGGCTAAGTGTTGAGCCTAGGGGGCTAAGGCCTGGGAATAATATTTTACTATTATTCCAAAAGAACATGTGCCATTTATGTTTTATCCTAAGTTCCTAACCATAAGAAAGGTAATGCATGCCGAGGAACGCATGCAGTTTCAAGGGTGACAAGTGTCCACCCTAATGCATGCAAATAAAACAGACGAGGTAAGTCGTGAAGGCTCTCTCTCCTCCATTCCACCCGATTACCTGAGCGTGTAGGGAGCGTTGAACAGTATGACCAACCCAACCTCTACAAGAATACCTAGTGTGTTTCTGAGAGTCGAGAACCCGGTATTGTCTTTGATAATCCGTGCACATCCTCTGTTTGATTGATTGAACCTATGCGTGGAGGCTCTATTCCGAAGCCGAGACCCTGAACCATTCCTCCATTGTTGAACCAACGGGAAAGTCTGTGTTGTTCAGAAGAACCGGTCTCACCTTTCGTTCTGAGTCGTGGAGTCTGTGTCGACCCCTGCAGGAGTTACTCATCATGCATTCCTGTGAACCATCACTGTGAGGCCTCGAGCCATTATTGAGGTTTGAGAGGCCGTGTTTGTATTTCCAGTTGGCTATGATAACCACACAGAGTTGGACTGTGCATGGCTTGATGGCCAACGCGAGTTGTGATTGAGCATGTGTGTGATCTCTCTCTAGGTGAGGGAGGTGGATGTTATTGGAGGAGGTTTCTTCCAGAGAGTGTCCAGCACCAGCTTCAGGCTCTAAGACTTCCTAATCTGGCCTATTGCCGAGACCCAGAGAGGGAGGTTAGCACCGATGGACTGTGCTTGTGAAGGTGTATATTCTTGGGCGGAACAGGCATGTGGGGAATGAGAGTCTGATAGTAGTGGGCGTAAGATGGCATCCTGGTAAGAATCCTTCCAGATTTTATGTGTTGGTTTTCCTGTAACCTCAGCCTAGGCTAGGATTCCTTGCCTTGGGGTGGAGCTTAGTCCCAGCTCGGGGGTGACCCACTGCTGAGCTGATGAGCAGTGTAGTCTAAGGCTGGGAGGTTAGTGGAAGGCCTGCACTTGGTTGGTCGAATCTACCACTGTTAAAAGATAAGTATTTGATTATGCCTTAATCATGTTTTGCAGGAATGTGTTGCTTATGTTATCATGATTTCCGATGTGTATATGAATTATTATGAAACACTGTGGATTATTAATTATAGTAGTAGATAATATGTTTACTCTAAGAATTGAATGTGTTTAATTGTTAAGAGCACATGGATCATATAATACATGTACGAATCATGTATAGAGTGGTGTTATAGTCTTCTCTTATTAGCAATTAAGCCATGGTAGCTGAAAGGGTGTGCTACAGTTTGGTATCAGAGCCAAGGTTTCGACACTGAGCCTAGAATGCAAGGGGAAATTGGGTCTGGAAGGCCAATTTCGGACCTTGGTTTGCTCCAAAGTGTCAAGGAGTTACTTGACGAGTTTTGAAGCTCAGGAGGTATAGCGACGTTATGAAACTGCAGCCAGTGTGGTATAAGTCCACAGGGAGAGAGGACTCCACACCAGAAGTGTAGGAGCTTTAGGATCTATTCGGGAGGGAAGGTGAACCCTCATGACCGTTAGATCTGGAAAGTGTGCACGGGGTTTAAAGCCCTTTGGAATTGCATAGGAGTGTGGAAATTGCGATATGAAAAATCCCGAATTAGTTAGGAACTGTTTGAGCTGTCAGATCTCGGCTAGAAAACCCAACAGTCGTTGGATCTGTCAGGAGATATTCGAGGGTTAAAACCCCAGTGAATAGGGGCGAAAGAACCAAAATAGATCTAGATTGTCCGAACGAAGGAGGCCACGTGTCGTGAGACTTCCCATTTTGGAAAATCAGGAATCACGATATCAGGAGTCCTGGTAACAAGGGATAGGGACTTTCCATGGTGGAAATCCAAGAGCAGTCGTGGACCGTCCGATTTGAGAAGGCCACGTGTCAAGAGATTACTTGTTTCGGGAAATCGGGGATCGGGGATTTGGGAGTTCCGTTGACAAGAACTCGGGCTCTCGCCTTGATAAATCCCGACCCATAATGTCGAGACGTTAGCATGTGGCTAAGTCCCGATGAACGGACGAGATTCCTTCGAGGAATCTCAGGGTCTGTAACGACTGTTAGATGTGAGGAAGAGATGTCGGCTTTAAGATGGGGCACAAATGTGCATTAAGGTAAGTAACGAGCAGATCTGGACGGCCAGAGTCCACCCACCCAGATCTACAGCTGAGGTTTCATTCTGGAGCCCCCTTTCCATTCTGCCTTTAATGAGGGGGGGGGTCTGGAATGGTATGGTGTGTACAGTGGGGCCCCCTCCTATCATGTTGACTACCGTGTCATGTTTCCCTCTCTGCCACCTGTACTCCACTTAACCGCGCGACGGGGCCCATTCTCATTGGCGGTTCTCCAGCCCTGTTGGGATCTGTTCCCATTGGCCATTCGCTAGCCCTGTTGGGATTCGACGGTTGCAGAGTTGAATGATTTGACATTCCTGTGGCTCCGAGTCACGAAATACCAAGAGGCACCATGATTATTTGACCTGTGATCATGACCCACGATCACAGGGGAACCGACAGAGGAAGAGCTAGCTTACGCTAGGCCTCCATAGATATTTTTGGGCTCTGAGTCTGCGGAAATCAATGAAATTTTTTGATTTGGTAATGGGTTGTTGTTGAGAAATAATACCCTACGGACTAGCAAACTAGGGTCAGATTTGCATGCAGATTTTGACCGTAAAGAAATGACCTTTTAACCTACCACCCAAAACTCAAACCCCTCTTTCAAGACACATGCATGGAAAGGAACTACTAACCTTTTTACTGATGTTTGGTGTAGATCCTCCATTGCGCTTTGCCCGTTTACTTGCGCTGCTCCTTCCAAAGTTAACCTGCAATCAAAACAAAACACTACGCATGCATGTTATTTTTCTACTTGAGGGTTAGAAATTAAACATAAATTACACAAATCATAGATAACTCATGCATTTGGGATGGGAAAAGTATTCTCTTATTATTTTCAAAATGAATCAACTTACAATCAAAGTCGAGACTGGCCACCGCTCCTTGATCCTGATCTTGGGCTCCTCCTCTTCTTTTGTCCTCCAACTACTTTGCGTTAATTCTCCTTAGGCTTGAGGAAAGGCTAAAGGGTTGGGACAAATGGATTTGGAAAATGGGCAGAGTTTCTTCGCTATAATTTTCCTCCTCCAAATAGTACCCCTATCCCTTCTTTTATAGGCTAGAAGGAGTTAGGGTTTTGGACGAACTCTCGTCCATGCATGGCCGGGAGTTTCAGTTAACTGACCCATAGATTTTTGTCCCGTCAGCAACTTTCCTGCTTTTGTGCTTTGTTAGGTAAACGCGGGTTGTAGTAGGCATGCCAGCGTTCACACGCGTGCAGTAGTGGGTTAGGGTGCGTGTACCTTCACCCAGGAGGGTTTTCAAAGAGGTTTTTCAGCAGATGTTTTGGCAATGAAGGGATATGAGTTGGCCTGATGCTAGGTAAGCCTATGTGGTGAAATTTAGGGTTATAACATATTCCCCCTAATGTGTGAGGTCAGAAGAGCATCTGATGGCCGAAATACATTACCAATCTTTTACCAATTTGTACTGATATGCTGAATGAGTGAGCCCAAGAATCAGGAATCCGGAGGTGCCGTCTGCAAAATAATAAATGTCTCACTGAGGCGAGCATACCCATGCTTGAGATAAAATAGAACCATGGCTACCAATCAAATACATTGTAGATCCATGTCAAATAACTATGAAGAGTAATTGTGAATAATACACAATGGAGCTACATCTCGAAATCAACAAGATATACATATAAAGTATCCATCTCCCAGAAGCTGATTCAGCCTGATGGTTGTACTTCAGAGCTCGAGAAACAACTTCAAAATCTTCTAAAACTCAGGTAGGAGTGTAATATGAGTGTACGAATGCACTACCCAGAGGTCTTCGATGGCTCGTCGGTTATGGACTTGATAATCTTGATGATCGAACTGAAGGATTCAGTGATTTCAAACAAAGACTTGAGTGGACGTTCAGGATGGTCGGGTATGCGGACAAGAGACATATTGCAGAGGGGCCTACTCAGGCTCAGTGACGAACTTCCCTTGGATAATAGCACGACGAGTGATAAGACTCAGGCAACATATCTGTTAATCATAAGTCTACGAAGCAGGAGGCAACGCAAACTCTCCATATGTTTGGAAGAGTAACCAAACAGTGCAGGACACAACTCTATATAGCGAGAAAAAGATTCCTAAGGTCGTACTACATCCCATAGTCTGATGATCAAACAGACAGATGTGCTTCATCCAAGGGCGACTCATTATGCTTCTAATAAAGAAAATACTTTTCCCATCCTCTTTTTGGGGTATATTTGATTTTTTTTGTTCTTTTTGAGAATTTTTGAAAAAGAATAAAGGAATATTATGTTACAATGGAGGAACGAGTACAACAAACATACAAGATCAGGGCACAAGGACAAGACTGATGTTCTAGGGAAATGATACTCGGGAAAAATCCTCCAGCGGCCAAAGGTGTTAAGACGCTGAAGCAAACTGTTACAAGACTGATGGGTAAGATATGCAAATGCGGTTGATAGAACACATAATGGTAACATCCTTCGATGTAAGTTTAACAAGCCCAGAGAAGGGAAGATCAGTGGTTTTTCATATTTAGAGAGTCTGAAAAAACATAAAAGGAAACTCCATTGGGGTACCTTTTTCGATAATAGTCTAGTGGGTTCGAAAAAGGGATAAACTAGCACCGACTAGACGTCAATTCAAAACCATTTTAACGAGTGTGAAAGGACAAGATCACTCGGCTATTTTTTCACTTTTAAAGAGTCTGAAAAAATCTTAACTATGGACTACGTCGGGAATGTTCTTCTGAACCATTTTAATGAGTGTGAAAGAATAAGGTCACTCGACGATCTTTTCAATTTTAGGGAGTCTGAAAAGAGCTTAACTATGGACTCCATGGGGGTTTCTTTTTCATAAATTTAGTCCCTCAGGCCCCAAAAAGGAATAAAATTATACCTGAGGATACTCTTCTAAAGAATGGAAATTCAATAGAGTATTCCTTTGTTCGTACAGTTGACCGTCCGGACCAAAAAAGGGGTAAACTACCACCGGACAGATGTGACTTCAAATTTTAGTTTAACGAGCGTGACAGGTCACAAGATCGCTCGACAATCTTTTCATTTTTAAAGGGTCTGAAAAGGGCTTAAAAGGAGACCCCTTTAAGGAATGTTCTTCTGGACCAATTTAATGAGTGTGAAGAAACAAGTTCACTCGACAATCTTTTCATCTTTAAGGAGTCTGAAAAGGGCTTAAAGAAGACTCCATAATGGTTACTTTTCTCAGTTAATCCAGACGAGATCGAAAAGCATAAATGCAGTCTCTCTGAATGTTGCTTTTGGATCTCCAAGCGAGCTTGAAAAACAACAAAGTTATCTCATGATAGACTCTTTGTGGGTCGATGCCTGGCATCTCCTCCGGGGAGTTGTATGCTCCGACGAAAAAATTGTCTATGATGCCAGGGGTTCTGGAGATATTGATAGGTATGGTTCCAGCGATAGTCGTCATATTCCCCTCAGCATAAATTTCTTGTGTAGCTAAGAGGTTAATAGGACACGGCTGAGCTCCCTTCATGGTGATAGCGAATTCTCCTGCCTCGATTTGGTGTAACTCTGGGAGGAAATATGATATGTGATAAAGATCGTCCCAAGGTTTGTCCGGACTAGTCATTGCTTCGATTACTGCTTCGTCAGAAGGCAAGACTAAGTCTAATGAATCAGTGGTAGTAAGAGAATCCTGAGCCCAAATAGGCTCTGGAAGTGGATCCAACTCTGGTGCGAGATTTGGATCAGGGTTAGCTGAAGCTTGCTGGACTAAAGAGTACGCTACTTCAGCAGTCGACAAGGGCATGGACATGCTGGAGTGCCCTGCCTCATCCATCGTGGCTGATGGGGAAGGAAGAATCCACGGATCCTCAAAGTAAGTCGTGCGGAACGACGAAATGTGAAAAATCTCAGCCTTGTGGTGATTCGATATAAACTTGACATTGTTATGAGGAGGTGGGTAATCAAAGGTACCCATCAAGGATGGGCACAAACCAACTCCTATGTTAACGACCCCGGGCTGAGGATTATCAATCATGGGAACCGTGGATGCCCCCAAAGTTGGGTCAGGTCTAGAGAAGGACAATTGATCGATGGTCACTATCCGACCCTCATGTGGAAACAATAAGACTCGGAAAACTCTAGCAACCACAACTTGCATGGCATAAGTCCAAATCCGACCTAACAAGAGATTATAGTCGAGGGGGGCATTGACTACGTCTACTTCAACACAGACGGTCTTTCCTCCTAACTGCACAGGGAAAGAAGAAATGATGCCATGTGGTCAGAAAGAATGATCGTCGAACGCAGTGAGGAGAGTAGGTGATGGAGACAAAGCAGGTTGACCAATGGCCTTCCAACATGCTAACGACATAATGCAAGTTGAAGTGCCCTCGTCGACCACCGTGCGAAAGATATTTCGTGTAAAATTTTTCGTGGAATGAGCCACTACTATCTAAAACGCGACGTGGTAAGGCAGATGAGGTTTTAAGTCGGTCGTATCTAACATGATGGTACCCAGTTTACAAGGCTCAGTAGATCCTAAAGCAGTCAACAATGCTTTCCTCTGAGTAGGGAAGCTTTGGAGGACCTCCAAAGTGGACATTGCACAAGGGGTTTGTGATAAATCTTCCACCACAGAGTAATTATGGGCGGCCCTTGCGTTTGGGTTGTGAGAAGCTTTCTTAAATGCACCCTTTGGAATGCGTGTCATTGTTTCACCCAACGTATTCTCGATCTGTAGAGGAAGAGATGGGATCTCAGCTTTTTTACCCTTCTCAGAGGCGCTTGGTTTACTATAGTCGTGCGCTCTAGTCATTATTAAAGCATCACCCCTAACCATATATACATTCGCAGATGAGGAATTGTTTGGGGGAGGGTAGGTTTCTTGGCTACCCCCTTCGGCACTTGTAGAGGCTTGAGTTAAATTTTACCCATGCTGAAAGGGGTTAGTCAACACGGCTTGTTATTGTTGTGTGACAAACTTCTGGGCCTCTACAAGTCGAGGACATAGATGGGTCGGGTGGTCTTCCGCACACAAGGTGCATGGATACCTCGCCTTCTGTTTTTCTGTGGTGCCCTCTCCAGCATTATCAGTGGGTTTTTTCTCCCCCTTACCCTTCTTTCGTTGTTTTTTCTTCCCTTCAGGCTGTTGGGTGGCCTTTGGGTTAGTCGTCTACATGGAGTGTACTTCCGATGTTTGGGTAGGAGGAGAAACCAAAGCAGTAGTCTGGCTGGCGTTGAGTGTTGTATAGATAACTGTTGCAATTGCTTTGTCAATTGCTCAGCGGGCTTGGTTTGTACTGAACCAACAATACCATCAGCATGTGGTCCAGCTCTCTGTCTAGTTTTATCCAGTATCGATCGTGGTGCATCCGACAGGATGTTGTATAATAAACTGGACTGAGAATAGATGAGCTCAAACTGTTGATCCCTCATGATGGCATCTTCTTCAGAGAAAACTCTTGAATTCACGACGTCTTTGGATAATTGAGGGACTAAAGACTTAAGGAACCACTCCAGCAGGAATGTTGGTGGAACTGGTACTTTGATGAGACTCTTTCGGCGTCTCCACTCTCGGATATGATCAGAGATATGGTCCGTTGTCGTCTGTTCGAAATTGGCAAGCAACTCTGTGCTAGCGTCGTATCTCACAGGTAACTGGAAATGGTTAAGGAAGGCCATCGCCAGTTCACCAAAAGAAGAATATCTTGAGCGATCAAGCTCGATGTACCATTTCACGGCACTCCCGATAAGAGTGTGTTGAAACAATCGCAACTGGATGCAGTCATCTTTCAATGAGTTATATGAACACCAAAGATGGAAAGTAGTCACGTGATCACCTGGATCTTCGTTAGGATTGGCCTCAAACTTTGGTATGTCCGAAGGCAACTTCGTTGGCATAGGAGGCCAACGTGGATCGTGACAAATAGGGTCATTTAACAACCGTGTCAAATCTGGCAAGTGTAATGTCGCCAGGAATGGTAGTTTGGGTTGTTGTTGATAGCCTAGGAAAAAGGGTCTTGGAGTTTGACTGGCACCAGGTTTCCAGGAAAAGTTTGTCTACTGGCCCGGATTCTGGTAGAAACCATGACCCTAACCAACCTAAGGATTTTGCATCTGTGGAGACATCATTGGCTGATTCCCCATAAAGGACATAGGATGTTGGGAATTCATCGTGTTTGACGGACTTTGGGAAGGATTACCCCATGTCGGTCCTACTGGGAGAGGCATGGAATTTCGTCCGGGGTTCCATTGACTGTGGAAAGAATTACCCCAAAATGGCATTTCAGAGGAAGGAACGGATCCTTGTCCTGCTATATGTGCCCCCGGTGCAGGAATAGTACCCTGCGCCAGAGTAGATTGTCTGAAAATGGGTGTGCCCCCAGACAGGAAAGCAGTGGATGTGAAAGTGTTGTTACCAAACGTCTCGTTCCAAACAAACAGTGACAAACCTACCGGCAGAGTTTGCGCAGGTGTTCCTTGACTCTCGGCTCCAAATAAACTCGTGTGTGCTGGCTGCCCGATGGACTGCTGATGCAGACCACCAAGCGAAGGGGATGAAGGAGAGATATGACCTCCAGCGTAAGGAAAAGCATTAAAAGGGACAGGAATGCCCCCAGGTTGACCTTGTAGAGGATCGTTAGAGCTCCCTGCCCCCAGACCCAAAGTCTGTAAAGTGGAGTGAGTGAGTGCAGGAATTGTACCTGAACTAGGCATACCGTATGAAAACGGAGAGCCTGTCGCACTAGGTGTGAAGGGATTTTTGGCCGCCGCAATAGATGGGGTCGGTCCACTATGCGACGTAGTTGCGGCCGAGACCATGGTGGCCCGGACCGACGATGGAAAGTTAGGAGATGCTTCTCTTGTGGTAGCAACGGTGATGGGAATGGAAGAATTCCCAGAGGAAGTAACATCGTTTTGTTCCATAATTGTGTGAGGCACTGACAGGCGTTCGTAAAATTGGATTGGTACAATGATCGATGGCCAAGTATCAGTGGTTGGGGTTTCAACCGAGCCAACATTGGCGTTTGATTCCTCCGGGAGTTGTTCGGGCACAATGGTTTGTAACTCGGTTGCTTCGAAAGACCCTTGTTGGTCTAGCTTCTGTCGCAATGGTGGCGGGGGTGGCTCCAGTATAACCGGCGGCAGGCCCAAAAGCCTTCGTGACCGGAGGAGCTCGGGATCCTCCACTGTGTGAGAAGATCCAAGACACGCTAAGGTATTCCACACCTTCAAACAGTAACACACACTAAAAAAGAAGCCCCTAAAAGATAAGTCAAGCAAACACTAAACTAGTTGGAAGAACAGTTACAACAACCAACACTAGAGCAACTTACCGGTGTAAGTGCAACTCGAAAATGGAAGCACCCTCCGGGTATACTCTGCAAAGCGTGGCTCGATGTCTGTCCTAGGTACCGCAGTATACCCCCGCAATCCCCTGTGTATGTCCCTAAAAAAGATTGGCAACTAGTTTGCCAGCATGCGAACAGTCACCAGGCGGGTACAATCGATAGTCGGGTAGACCACAATGAGCAGGGTATCAAGCCCGAAACCTGTCCAGGGTATCGAGAGCAAATGGTCCGGAAGACAACTGAGGACCTCAAACGGATTCGAGATCCACGAAGCCCCATGGAAAATGAAAACGACGAAATCCCAAGACAAATCCTTGATATGTGTTCTCCACTACGCTTGGTCCGACTTTGGAGGGGTTATCTCCGCTACCTTTCCTCACGCGACCTCGTGTTTATCCCCTGTGTTAGAGGGGGGTCCCGGATAACTTCCACGTAACTGGACTTCTACACTCCCTATCATAGACTCCAATGTTTGGTTTTGAGTGGCCTTGGAGAGTTTCCTCTCCAACCTATTCCAAGGCCCTAGTCCTGAGCTAGTGTATGAACCCTACAAACAAAAAGTCTAATAGATTTAAATTAGCGTTGTTTTTATGGGATTTTTTACGCCACGGGGTATGAAGGTGAAACTGATGGTGTGTAAAGACTCAAAGCAAAAAACAAATGAAAAAAAGCTCGAAACAAAAGACTTTTACTAAATGCAAAAATCAACAACTTTTCACAAAGAAAGACTTCTTTTCTTTTCAATTTTCTAAGATTTCATGCAACAAACATAAAGGAATTTCGCTTGACTATGAGCTACTTATGCTCTAAATGCACTGCAAAAACTTATGAACAAAAATACTTCTCCCTAGCTATTGATGCAACAACACAATCTTCAAACCAAGAAGAAAATGAAAAAAAAAAAAATATATATATATATATATATATATATATTTAAGTGCTAAATGAAGCAACAAAGGGAAAATGCCAACAAGCACAAAACCAAGAAAACTAAACAAAATTCTGTCTTAAAGCGCAGATCACAAAGAATCAAAGCAAAGACACATTATGGCAATCAAAAAGCACAAATTCTTCCGCTTGTCTAAAAACCATAAAACCAAACTTTTTTTTTCTTTTAATCTTTTCTATCAAATATCAACTAAGAAAAAATAGCCTAAGGGTAAGAGGCCCTAACCTATTGACTGTGCAACCCTAGACTCAAACACCTAAGAGGAACACTTCTCACCACAGGAGAGGATGACTACCCCACCCTGATTGAAAAGCAGCTCGTCAAGCATGCTACTGTCACTGAAACAGCACGCGTGCAAACGCGTGCTGAGCTAAAACAAAGCGCGTGTACCCGTGGGTTGTACTTGCACAGGCCGCGTGTATGTATCAACTCTAAGACAAAAATAACACAGGCAACCCAGACCAAGAAAAGGCCTCTGGTATTAATAACCAGGGTCTTCTGAAGGCTTGGGTGCTTCTTCTTAACAGAAAAGAAAAATAATTGCAAAGAATAACAAAACGCAATAAAGAAAACTGAGACAAGACTATGAACCAGCAAGACTCAGACAGGATCCAGAAATCCCCCTGAGAATGTACAATTCTGACAGGGAAGAGGAGGACCACCTCTCAAGCTTTCTGACTCCTACACGCTACTAAAACCTCTACAGCTAGTGTTCACATGCGGGCTGTAGAAGGTTAGGGCGCGGGCACATGCGTACAGGCCTTCTGCAGGCCGCGTGTACCTCTGTGTGTCTCGAAAATTGTCGTCAAGCAACAGTCAGGGAAAACTGGTATAAAGAACCAGGCTCCCTGCTAGCTCAAGCCTTACTGAAAAAGACAGGCAAAGAAACAGAAAATCTGATCTCTTAAACTACCCAAAAACTCAACTAAATCCGGAAACCCTAAAGAGTATCTTCCCCAGTGGAGTCGCCAATTCTGTTGTTGGAAAATAATACCCTACGGACTAGCAAACTAGGGTCATATTTGCATGCAGATTTTGACCGTAAAGAAATGACCTTTTAACCTACCACCCAAAACTCAAACCCCTCTTTCAAGACACATGCATGTAAAGGAACTACTAACCTTTTTACTGATGTTTGGTGTATATCCTCCATTGCGCTTTTCCCGTTTACTTGCACTGCTCCTTCCAAAGTTAACCTGCAATCAAAACAAAACACTACGCATGCATGCTATTTTTCTACTTGAGGGTTAGAAATTAAGCATAAATTACAAAAATCATAGATAACTCATGCATTTGGGGCGGGAAAAGTATTATTTTATTATTTTCAAAATGAATCAACTGACAATCAAAGTCGAGACCGGCCACCACTCCTTGATCCTGATCCTGGGCTCCTCCTCTTCTTTTGTCCTCCAACTGCTTTGTGTTAATTCTCCTTAGGCTTGAGGAAAGGCTAAAG
>JZKD02S0614089.1:0-15869 GCA_000966675.3 Picea glauca
CTCTTATAATTATCTTAGCAAACCCTTAATCAATGAGATGAAGAAAATAAAATGATAAAGGCTATGGTGGGGGTGTATTCCCTTATACTTCCCACCTATCTCCTAGCATAACAATACTTGAACTTGAAAAATGATATCATTATAGTAGAAAACCATACCAAGATAAAGAGAAATGCCAAGATAAATCACCACAAGATCTAGAAAGCATCATCCAAAGCTAGCACTAGACCTTCCTCCATCAACCATTAATAAACATATCCATAAAAAATGTGCACAAGAGATGAAAGAGCCAAGAGGGTTGAACATTGCATACCAAGTCTCTCAGAAGAGGGAAATTTATGATTTAAAATGAGATCTTATGATCTCTATTTATACTAAAAGTAGCTAACATAGTTTGTCCACAAATTAAGGAGTAAAACACAATATTATGGGTAAAAAAACTTAATATTTCTCCCTTAACAAAGTAATATTAAACAATTCACTTAAAATTTCACTTTTTTCACAAATTAAACCCTAATTTAGAAGGACATCACCCGTTTAGTGGGTGTTTTTCTACTTTGAGGAAATCGTTAGTGTTGGAGAAGTATGGATGCGCCTCCAAAGGCCATGTGTCAAGAATATAGGCACTCATATCATTGTGAATACCATATTATCCCCCAAACATCCATGTGTCAAAGACTGACACCTCACCACCATGCCCTATGAACCAAGATCATGACGTCAAGCTCAAAAGTGGAACGTTTTTCCCCTCTTGGGAAAATCGTTTGGCAAGCAAGTGGTGGGCTAGGTTGTCCAAGTCATCATATAGTCCATCCAAGTTTGATCTCTCTCATCTAGCATGCGGTCCCCTAACATCCAACCTGTGGGCTTGTAGCCCCATGGAAGCCCAAGCTAGGCTTGTTCTCCCAAAAATGTCCACCAACTAGATCATGCAAAGACAAATGAACACGTCCTCAAAGGGTCTCAAGTCATAACCTCATGATAAGTGAATCCAATCAATAAATAATCCATCTAAGCATGCTCATCAAATATCACTATATCAAACAATTAACAACTCAAAGACACTATGCGACTTGTCAAGCTTAAATATGGGAGGGTTGATGAGGTGTCCTATTGGGTAGATCTTTCCCTAGGTCAAGAAGAGCTTCCAAGAGGTCCCTCTCTAAGACATGTAAAGTGTATGAGGTGATTGGGGTCAAGACTCAATGGACATAGGGCTCATGACATACAAGGGGTTGTAGTGTCTCATTCATGGGTTCCTTTGTAGAGGGTGTGTGGTACCTTCGTCTGCAATGCACTTTTTCCAAGCCCATCAATTGCCTTTTATCTTTCTTTCTTTATATTTTCTTTCATAATATCATAAGGAGAGATTGAAGGTCGTTGCCTTGGCGTGGTGACCAGGTGATGACAATGTCACCCACAAAGACCTAATGGAAATGAGAAGCTTGGCTCATGACGAGACTCCCTTTTTCTCAGCCATGCAATTGAGAGCCATTTCCCTAGTTTGATGACCAGATGATGACAATGTCATACCACTAGATATCCATGGGCATGATAGGTCGACTCGTGATGAGACCTCCTATCCTTCAAATAACCTTTCAAGCATTTCTTTATTATATTGTGGGTCCCGTTTATTCAAGGATAAGTGTTTGATTGATTTCTTGGGTGATCCCTTAGCGAAGCATATGGAAGGATTATATTAGGATTTTATCATTTACCCAACACCAACCCATATGGGCCTTTATCCCCTTCTTCCCATAGAATGAGGGACAACCCCTTCTTGGGTCAATATAGCCTAAAATCCCAAGAGATAAGGAAATGGAGGGGAATAATAATGGAAAGTGGTAAGTATGGTCGGGAACAATACAATGGCTCATTAAGGGAGTTCCCAGTAACAAACCCATCCCCAAGGAAAACCACTTACTAGGGCACAATGTCAACCACCAAGGTGAAGCAGGGAAAAGGGCTTAATGTCCAAGCACATATCATGAAATATAGAGAAATCTAAGATAACACATAATCAAATGGCTTGAATATTGAAATGATGCTCACCATAATATTGTCTTGTACCTCATGGATCAAGGCCCACTACCTTCCGAAAGCTAGCTAGTGTGGTGGATTCCATTTGCAAACCTATGACCATCTGTGGTGGTGAGTAGGTTTTCCATCTGTGCAAAAAGGTATTGTTGGTCATGTAATCTCTCGACACTCCATATCTGGAACCTAAGGGCCTCAAGAAATGATCTCCTTAGTTATACACAAAATGGGGATAACATTTGGCTCCTACTTGGGGACATGTGCTCACCGTAGAGTGCATGAGAACTGCAACAACTCCTGGTAGACCCGTGCTTGCAAGGAAACATCAAATTGTCAAGTGTTGGATGGCCTACTCATCCTTGTTCTCATATGATCATAATCCAAAACAACTAAGCTAGAAAAAGAAAATTTTGACATTTTTTAAATAGATTCTAAGCTAAGCATGAAATCAATATGAAAGTATCGAAAAATTAAAATTAAATGCAACTAAACTAGTATGAGCAATCAAAATTCAAATGCAGGGAATAAAAAATGACTTACCTACTTATGGGGGGCACATGCCCTGAAGAAGTCATGTGACATGGCTGCGAGGTTGGAAAAGAGAACCATCTACTGGTAGTGGCATCTTTCTCCTGTCTAATGCTATCATATAGTACCTTTCTTTGTCCAACTTCTTCTTGGTGATGTAAGTGCCAAGCCATGAATTGTTGTCTTTTTGGTCATATATGAGATTTCCCTTTCTTTTGTCCCACATGAGAACACGACTTCCTTCATTGAAATTGATCCAAGGTGTATTCTTATCATGTGGAGGCTCTGTGTGGACTATATCTTTGATGATTTCTTCATGTTTCTCATCTTCCTTCATCAAAATTTGTATGGACCCTCTCTCCTTCCCATAGTATTTTGCAAGTCTATCTTTGTATTGATCTGTCCATGGAAGAAGCGTGTCTATGGATTCCTCCTGCATAAAATGTAGATCAGATGGATCATACTCAATGGTATGTGGGAGTATATCATAATCACATTCAATGGCATAATCAGGACCATCGAGATCCATCGCGTTTCTATTAGATTTCTCTTGATTGTATAGTATCTGAAAATTTCCATCCCTGATAGGAATGTGTGCATGGGTGAGATCCATGCTAAGGAAACCCCCAAGAGAAGTATACCAACTCCTAGATAAAATCATTCCCAAAGAATCTGGAATGTCGATTACTACTATGTCCATGAGAATATTGATATGTGGAAATACAATCAGGAAAACCTCAACGTCTTCACATACTCCCAAGACCTTAACTCTTCTTGAATCAATACCACAAACATTTCCATAAGGTCGGGTTGTCTTCAAACCAAGTTGTTTCATTACCTTCAAAGATATGACATTTGCTGAGGCCCCTGAATCAAGAATGAAATTGTTCAAGCAGAGGCCTTTCATGCCTAATGATAGATAGAAAGGAGGGTTCTTGTCCTTTGGCCGATCAAGATACATAATGTTTAACATGATGGGAGGATCCTCCTTCTCGATTGGCACCTGCAATATTTTCAAAATTTCCCTTTTTATATAAGGTATCTGACACATCTCCGTCATTGGGACCGTCATATTTAGTTTTCCAAACATGTTTGCAACATCTATTTTCATTGAATGTCATCTGTAGGAGTTGTCTTAGGAAGCAACTCACATACCGACGGTGAAGGTGGTGGAGCCACCTTTTCTGTTGTTGGAATAAGAGTATCAGGATGTAATAGAGGGGATAAAATATTTTTTATTCTGTAGGTTAGAATTTCCCTCCTTAATTCCTTCTTCTGATCATCTATTAGTTTATTTAAGGCTCAGATTATCCCCTCTCTTTCTCTTATTATTCTGGCTTCATTGATATGTTCTTGAGTAACATGTTCATTATTGAGATTTCAAATCATGAAGTTTATATTGTCACAGTAATCTTCGTCTTGTCGACGGAATTCATCTTCACTGTGGGGTTATTGGCATGGGAGACACCATGCTTCTATATTAATTGTTCCAACATGTTTCAAAGTATCTGGGGCCCTTTCCTCTTATTGAGGTCTTGGTTTCCAACCGGTGGCATCTCTCTGTTTTCTGGAAAACTAAGGTCTGGGAGAAGATTGATTTCTTTCCACTGTAGTCATATGGTTCATAAGCTAATCCTTCACATAGACAAACTGAGTATTCATATGGTCTATCTTCTGATTCAGGAGAGAAGTCAGATCAGGAACACCATTGTTGGAAACCTTCATCCTTTATTCTATCTTGCTACGAGGGTACTAAAAAGGTTCTATTTTTGAATCAAGGATATTCTTTTCAATGTCGATACTAATTTCTTTAGCCTCCACCAATGATGTGGGATTTTTATCTTTAAGAATGTATCGAAACTTCCCTTCAAAGGCATTCACATAAAGAAGATGAATTGATGATGTTATAGGATGGTAATTTGTTGAAATTTGATTGTACAACCTGTCAAATCTTGAAATAAATTCATTTACCATTTCATTCTCCTTTTTATTTATTTGATTGAACTGAGTCCCAAGTGTCCCACCATCTTCTTTTCTTGATCATCTTCTTTTAAATAAGGTGGAAAAAGAATCAGAGGTCGTGATATGATTATCAGGGACTCCTCTAAACCAATCAAGAGCTTCCTCAGTTAATGACAGAGTGAACAGTCTCATGGCCACATCTTGGTGATCAATACCTACATTGTCCATATCCCGTTCCATGACATAAATGTGGTCCTTGAAAATTATCACATTGTTTCTTGGGAACTTTGGAAACCACTTATTGACATATGTTGGCATTTGGTTAGGGTAACCTTGGATATTGGTCATGTTAATGGGTTTGTAGAGGTCTCTTTCCCAAGGGTGAGCCATTGGAGTAAGGGGAAGGGATTTATGGAAAAGGGTTTTAGTAACAGGAGACTTGAGAGGAGACCTTCTTTGGTAAACCTTAGAAGGCTTGAACCTCCCACGGGGCAAAGGTTTGGGGAAAGAAGGGTTCTGGGAAGGTGGAGTCACCAGATGAATTTGAAAATGAACTCATCAAGGAAGGTTGAAAGGGAACGTTCCTTGGGTGGAGTCGCCAGGTAAGATAAGAGAAAGGCATTGGGATAGCTTACCAAAGTGTTGATAGGGTGCGAAGAGGATTCAAAATCCTCCTCGAAAATGATGCCAAAATGTTATAACGTAAGTTGTAGGTTGGGAAAAGCCTGAACCAACCACAAAACAAGTGCTACAACTTAGGAATCCTACACCCAATGCCACCTCGATGTAGGTCCCGCACTTCAAGGGTGACTAGGTCACTCTAGGGAGGCGAACCTGGTGACCCTAGGGGGATTGATATGGAGATGGAAATGGATGGAAATTAAGCCCCTATAGTTCAATTCTAAGTGGAGTGAAAGGTGGAAATATATTCCTTGCAAGTCAAACAATTTTTTCCCCACATGTATAACATTTCTCCAGATGGTTGTACCAGCCCGAGACACAAGGAAAGACACTTTGCAATAGTATATGTTAGTTGGATTTAAATTTAAGCTTGATGTACCTAATTTGCAGCAGTAGATAAACATATATATCAGCAAGTAAATGGTACTATAAGATTCTCAATAAATGCTAAAGATCAAGTAGAAAATGCAAGAGAAAAACTAGTAAATGACTAGCTAAACTCAAGATGAAAAACCAATACTCTTAGAATAAAGGATAAGGCTATTGTAAACACTTTTCTGCAGAAAATTTTATCAGCCTTATGGCTGTAACATTCAATGTATTACAACAAGAAAATAAACCACTGAAATCTCCTCAAAATTTTCCAAAAAGTGCGTTGAACCAAGGAGAACAAGTGTGCAAACTTTGAGCAAAATCCAATGGTTGATAAGAGAGTTATTCAAGCAAGTAAGTTAGGGTTTATGCAGCCATAATGGCTGAAGATTCAATTTTGTAACGAAAAAACTAAGTATCCCCTATGTGGGGATGCCCTAGTGGCTATGAGGTGCCCAAGGCACAAGGAAAACAATCCACTTTGCAAGAAATAAAAATGACTGAAAATCATGTTTCCCAATGCAATATTTTATTTCTTCAATGCAACAAATCAATGACTAGTGCCTTTAGTATTGGGTTAATTTAGTCATAAGGATCTTAGAGAATCTACCTCCTTGGGGGTGTAAGCCCTTTTACTCCCCAAGGAAAGTTTCTCTAAGCTAGGGTTTAAGCTAAGAGGGTGTATGCCCTTATACTTCTCATAGAAAACCCTTAATCAATGAGATGAAGAAAATAAAATAATGAAGTCTATGGTGGGGTTGTATGGCCTTATACTTCCCACCTAGCTCCTATAATAACAATACTCGAACTTGAAAAATGATATAATTATAGTAGAAAACCATACCAAGATCAAGAGAAATGCCAAGATAAATCACCACAAGATCTAGAAAGCATCATCCAAAGCTAGTGCTAGACCTTCCNTTTTTCAGAAGTCCTATTCCAAGTACAAGCAACGCCATGATCAACACTGGGTGCCACAAAAGTTTTAGGTGGGAGATTAAGTTTGGTTGCACTTGCAGAAAGAACACCTTATAGGGTCCTGTCAAAAGCTTCATCCACTCTGCTATGGAACTTATACCATCACCAAGGTTGTGGGTGACAATTCTTTTGAGCTCAACATTCCCCCCTTCCTTGGATTGCACCCAATGTTTAGTGTGGACCTCCTTCATCCATACTTTTGACCATTATTGGACACCTTAGAGGTAGAAGAACAATTGACACCATCAAATATCAACCTTGACTACATGGAACATGAATACATTGATCATATCATGGACACAAAGTTCAAGAGAAATCTCCAATAGAAGATCCATCTTTATCGGGTTGTCAAAGTAATGCAGCTCTTGCACCAAGGAAAGTGGCTCACGCGGGGCCAAATTCAACATAAATTTCCTCATCTAATGGGGGAACTCAATGCAATGGAGACTATTGCTTCCTAAGGGGGGAGGATTGATCTAGATGGATATCAGTGGCCATCCACGTATTCCAACTGAATCACACACATATTTCATCTTGGTAGTTTTAGTTTTCATTTGGGCAGTTTTTTTCTAACTTTTTGGGTCCTAAACTTCCGGGGTCATTTTGAGGTCGTATACAACGTTTTCTGAGCCCACCACAGTCACACTGTAGACATAGTTAGATTCGTATTTCATAATGTGTATTCCTCGGATTGAACTTTCCAACGAGATATAATGCACCTAAAATGAATATAGTATGCAAAAGTTATAACCCCAGGAAGTTGATGTGCCAACTTATGCCAATGGGGCCCACATGAATTTTGGCACTTCATATCCTAGGGTTAAGTTTTTGGATGTCTAGGGTTTTTGCATTCATGTTTGATGTAAAAAGGCTTTTGGATCCTCATTGTAATCATTGTCTTGTGAATGAGCACANTTTTTCAGAAGTCCTATTCCAAGTACAAGCAACGCCATGATCAACACTGGGTGCCACAAAAGTTTTAGGTGGGAGATTAAGTTTGGTTGCACTTGCAGAAAGAACACCTTATAGGGTCCTGTCAAAAGCTTCATCCACTCTGCTATGGAACTTATACCATCACCAAGGTTGTGGGTGACAATTCTTTTGAGCTCAACATTCCCCCCTTCCTTGGATTGCACCCAATGTTTAGTGTGGACCTCCTTCATCCATACTTTTGACCATTATTGGACACCTTAGAGGTAGAAGAACAATTGACACCATCAAATATCAACCTTGACTACATGGAACATGAATACATTGATCATATCATGGACACAAAGTTCAAGAGAAATCTCCAATAGAAGATCCATCTTTATCGGGTTGTCAAAGTAATGCAGCTCTTGCACCAAGGAAAGTGGCTCACGCGGGGCCAAATTCAACATAAATTTCCTCATCTAATGGGGGAACTCAATGCAATGGAGACTATTTCTTCCTAAGGGGAGAGGATTGATATAGATGGATATCAGTGGCCATCCACGTATTCCAACTGAATCACACACATATTTCATCTTGGTAGTTTTAGTTTTCATTTGGGCAGTTTTTTTCTAACTTTTTGGGTCCTGAACTTCCGGGGTCATTTTGAGGTCGTATACAACGTTTTCTAAGCCCACCACAGTCACACTGTAGACATAGTTAGATTCGTATTTCATAATGTGTATTCCTTGGATTGACCTTTCCAACGAGATATAATGCACCTAAAATGAATATAGTATGCAAAAGTTATGACCCCAGGAAGTTGATGTGCCAACTTATGCCAATGGGGCCCACATGAATTTTGGCACTTCATATCCTAGGGTTAAGTTTTTGGATGTCTAGGGATTTTGCATTCATGTTTGATGTAAAAAGGCTTTTGGATCCTCATTGTAATCATCATCTTGTGAATGAGCACAACCCTCACATTTATTCTCAGAGATAAGCCACCACCATTCTAGCAAGCTTGTTTCAGTCTACAATTTACAGTTTCAACATATTTCCTTATTGAATAGAAGCAAAGTTTTACTGTATCTCTATTATTTTTCACTGTATCTCCATGTTAATAATATAGATCTGTATTCATTTCGTTCTTCTCATAAAATCCAGATCAAATCAAGGATCTCAAAGATCCTCAACATGTTATTGCAATTGGAATTGTTGATGATATTACCAGGTTGTACAAGCTTGACAACTTTGGGTCATCATCTTTTCCATCAGCTTTTGTTTCTCATAGAGATGACTTGAGAAAACTTTGGCATGAGGGTTTGGTCATCTAAACTATCTCTCATTGAAACAACTATGTAATCAACAGATGGTGACTAGTCTTCCTCTTGTTTCATGCAGAGATGGTGTTTGTGTTGGTTGTGTTCTCGACAAACATCATCGAGACAATTTTGACAAACATGCCTCATGCCCTTTTCACCTTGTTCACAGTGACTTGTGTGGTCCACTTTCTTCTCCTTCTTTTTCTGGGTGTAAGTATTTCTTAACTTTCGTTGATGACTTTTCCAGACATACTTGGGTTTACTTATTAAAACTTAAGATCAAAGTTTTTGACAAGTCTCTAGCCTACAAGGTCCTTGTAGAAAAGAAATATGGACATCAAATTCAAAGGTTAAGAACAAATAATGGAGGTGAATATGTGAACTATAATTTTACAAGTTATTGCNAAAGGCTCTTAAAAATATAACACTGTAAGAATCATGGACTAAAATTAAACCTTATGTAAGTCACTTCTGTGTATTTGGAAGTATAGCACGAGCTCACATTCCTGATGAGAAAAGGAAAGCATTGCAGCCTAAAAGTGATATGTGTATATTTTTTGGTTATTCCGAAGATGTCAAAGGTTAAATACTTCTTCAACCACCCTATAATGAAATTATTATTAGAAGAGATGTTAAATTTGATGAAAATCTCTTGGCTTGCGAGCCTAATTTGGCGAATGTGCCTTCTTCAGCCTATGATCCATCTTCAACATTTGTGCCTTCTTCTATTCGTATTCTAGTTTATTCTTCATATGATGACAATGAGGATAAAAATCCACTTTCGCTTGCTCACCTTCCTCCACATGAGTCCATTGAACCTGATCCAACACCAACAACATTGCTTCCTAGGTGGGTCTGTTCAACATGAGAAGCAACTGGTGATCTTGTTAATGATCCTTCAGATCAACATGAGACACGTTCACAGTTCTAGCGAGCGTCTTATTTTTTGGATCAAGTTTCAGAGACTCATGATCAAGAGACATTTGCAAAAGCTTGAGTTCATCCAGTCTGGGATATAATAATGAATGAAGAGTATCATTCTTTAATGGAAAACGATACTTGGGATCTTGTACCTATTTTGTAAGGAAGAAAACTTGTCAGGTGTAAATTGGTCTACATAACTAAGTATGCATTAGATGGAAGTGTTGAAAGACACAAGGCAAGGTTAGTTTCCAAAATATTTTCTTAAGTTGAAGGAATTTACTATAATGAAACCTTTTCCAATGTAGCCAAAATGAATTCCATTCACCTTGTTCTTTCCCTTGCAACCTCACATAAATGGGAGGTCCATTAGATGGATTTTAAATCTTCCTTCTTTCACGAGGATTTGTAAGAAGAAATCTACATGGAACAACCTCCTAGCTATGTCTAGAATGACTCTAGCCTTGTTTGTCGCCTTAAGAAATCTCTTTATGGTCTTAAGCAAGCTCCCTAAGCTTGGTATGCCAAAATGGAAAACTTTCTTATTGACACTGGATTTTCTAGATGCCATTCTGATCCTATGTATATACCAAGAAAGTAGGAATTCATCTCATAATATTTGTTCTTTATGTTGATGACCTTATCCTTATTGGTAGTAACTCAAAACATTTAAACCATGTGAAAACCAACCTTACGAATAAATTTGAAATGACAAACTTAGGATTTTTTCACTATTTCCTTGGCCTCCAAGTTTTGCAATCCAATGAAGGAATTTTTCTTTCCCAATCTAAGTATGCTTGTGACCTTCTTAGTTGCTTCCACATGGAAGATTGTAAACCAACCCCTTCTCCCTTCTAGTTTGGAGTCAAGCTTGATACCACATGTACTTCTCCCGAACAAACCCATCCCCAAGGAAAACCACTTACCATGTACTTCTCTCTCCCATAAATAGGATTCATGGAATGAAAAGTGTTATTTTTCATTATCATCCTTGCATTATTTGGGTCAGAGTCATACAACATGAGTTTCACTTCCGTTGCCTTTGAGTAAACAACAGCTCTTAAAAACATCGCGTAATCTTAAAATTTATCTAGTAACTCTTTTCTAGGGATCTTTTACACCAACATTTTGTAGGCTAGCGCTTTGGAGTAGGAAGAGATATACACTCTCCAAAAGCTCAGAACACACAATAGCATCTTGAGTTAGGGAGTGTTAAATTCCATTTGCAACATACTGTCCTGGGACGCCCTTCTAACACAAGGGTCAAGCATTAGGTCGCATTGGTGTTGGCAGAGTTACTAACCCTACTTTGTTGACATCGGTGTAGAGATTGCACGTATTACGGGGATCACTCTGAGGTATACCCACAATGATGAGTGGAAGCCTTTGAGTTGATTTTGGGCTAGATACCCTGCCCTTGCGTGTGGATCGGACTGACGATTGTTCCCCCAGGCTTTACTATTGTTTGTGGTGACCTTAGTGACCTGTCTCTCTAGGTTCTTACCCAAGGTGACTGTGGAGGGGAAAGTCTTCACGATACCTGGAATTGACGTTGGCCAAACTCACTCGGGCTCTTTGGAGGGTATACCCACGATTATGTGTGGGATCTTGCACCAGGGTGTAAGTCCGTTAAGCAGGTCATCAGCGTAAATTTTCCACCATAGCCCCGCCCCTTCTCGTCTCGTTGTTGCGACGTTGGATTTCATCACCAACTAGTGGCCTCAAAATTAGAAGGTATTGTTTGCTTGGTGATTGCTTCCTAGATTTTATTTACTAGCGCGTGCTCTTTGTTTCTCGAAGTTGACCATAGGTATTTATTTGCGGAGCTTGTTATTTCTTTACAATTGCTCCCCCACTGCGTTCACGTAGAATGAAAGGTTTATCTCCGAAACATCTGGACGATACTCAACCCTCGCCTACCGGTACACCTGAGGGTCCTCCCCATCAGACTGAAGTCCCGGTGGTTACTCCACCACACGGGGAAACAAGTGACATTCCAATTGTCACTACACCACCTTCGCAGGTAGACCGAACTGACTCTCTAGAAGATTTTCGAATTACCAATACTAGAGAGGACTATCGCATTCGTCGTGGTGAGCAATCTGTTGTGCGATTAAATTCTTCTGACAAAGCCGTTGTTACCTCTTCCGAATCAATCGTTGGGCCTTCTCCCGGTATAGTAGGCCAAGATCCTTTTTGGTCGGGTGATTTCCGACGAGTCCTTTTTGGTACTGAGTCACCCCCTATCTACGAAATCAACCCTTCAGTGTCTTCTGGGACAGAAACTACACCATAGACTACCACTTATCGCTTTGTTCTCCGTCCCGAGATGGCCCATCTCGCTAATACTACGAGTGTCCAAACCAAGATTACTGCGGCTACTCTTGCTCCTATCAATACCCAGAGAATACCTGATGTCATCCCGACATTACCACCCGGGTACCATGCTTTGAATGCTTTGTTGAATGCTCCTAATCCAACACCTCCGCAAACCCCAGCTAGTTCTCCAGGTATTCCCGCTTTCATCCCGACACTCCCTCCTTTTCCTTCTGGCATTCTTAATCCTAGTGGAATTATCCCGACTGTTGCACCAAACCCGCAGATTCCTGTTGGTGGACAGAGTGGTACGGTTCCTTTTCCTTTTCCCAGACACAACACAGTTACTACGCAACCTACGGTTGGCACACAACTTTCGGGTGGAACTATACCTACGATAGGGGGACCAACTTCACCTTTTGGACAAAATATACCTCATGACTTGGCCCAGTATTGGAATCAACTTCTACGAAACTTTCCTCAAAATGTTGGGGGGAAATAAACTGTCCCTACTGTAGGCCAACCTTATCCGGGTATAAATAATCCTATTTGGGGTTCGGGTCAGACTACTGAACCTCAGGTCCCTACTCAAACTCAAGGTCACAATCCTTGGGGTTACTATCCTATCCAACCACCATCGAATCAGCCAGGGTCTTCCCTATATGGGCAGACTGCATACGGTCCTACTGGTTTTCCGATAGGGCTTCCACCCCAAAGTCACCAGTACCCACAAGTGAATCGGAAGTTGCCTTTTCTTGCTACTTTGGATTTACCAAATTTGTCTAGGATTCTCAATGATCCTATTCGTCACTCTCCCCAATGGCCGGCTATTCCTGCCAAGCTTCCATCAGTTATTCCGAAATTCGATGGCAAGGCGGGAGAGGACCCAAATAATCATGTCATGACTTTTCATTTATGTTGTTCGTCCAACTCGCTGATGGATGACTCCATTCGTCTACGTCTTTTTCAAAGAACCCTTACCGCTTCTGCTGCGAAGTGGTATATTGAATTGCCACGAGGTTTCTTTTCCGATTTCAACACCCTAGCTATGGATTTTCTTACACATTACCAGTTGCCGATCCATTATGATACTGGGACTTATATTTTGACTTCCTTCAAACAAACTAAAGGAACTCATATATCGGATCATATTCATGAGTGGCGAAGGAGGCGACGTCTCATTAAACTTGAACTCCCTGATCAGTTACTGGCTGAATGGTTTACGAAATCCTTCGTGAACGAAATTGGTAAATACATTGCTATGGGTGGTGTGGTTACAGAGGAGCAGGCTATCAGTCGTGCTCAATATCTTGATCTCGTTTATTCACAAACGGGGACACTTTACACCCTGCTACCTGAATTACCTCGTCCTGGTACTTCCAACACTTCAACTACTCCAACTGCCTCGCATGCAACTGATGGTGTGATTGGTACTGCTCATGTCCACTCACATTTTGTTTCAAATACAACCCCTAAGTCAACATCTTCTAATGTTCAAAGTGCTCCGTCTCCTGCCCCTCCCACCGGTAAAACTTCTGAGGTGAACGTTATTCAATCTACCCCGACCGGTAAAAATAAATCAAAGAAAGGAAGAGGCAAGAATAAGGAGAGTAAAAATAATAATCAAAATGAGCAAACTAAAACCCCTCCTGTTGAAGATCGGGATAAACGCAAGCCACGCTACCATTGCCTTATCTGTGGTGACGATCATTACACGAAGGATTGTCCTCGACGTGCCGAAGTTACTAAGTTCCTTCAAGGAACGCCGAAACCATCTACCCCGACAGTCTTGTCCCAACCCTTCCCGTCTCAGCAGCAGGCCTCGTTGGTCATTCATGACCAACCTTCTACTTCTATGACATCATATGTTTTGATGTGTACCAGTGATTCTACGAAAAATAATGTTGCACTCGCCACTAGAGNGCAGGCTATCAGTCGTTCTCAATATCTTGATCTCGTTTATTCGCAAACAGGAACAATTTACACCCTGCTACCTGAATTACCTCGTCCTGGTACTTCCAGCACTTCAACTACTCCAACTTCCTCCCATGCAGCTGATGGGGTGATTGTTACTACTCATACCCACTCACATTCTGTTTCAAATACAACCCCTAAGTCCACATCTTCTAATGTTATAAATGCTCCATCTCCTACCCCTTCCACCGGTAAAACTTCTGAGGTGAACGTTATTCAATCTACCCCGACCCGTAAAAATAAATCAAAGAAAGGAAGAGGTAAGAATAAGGAGAGTAAAAATAATAATCAAAATGAGCAAACTAAAACCCCTCCTGTTGAAGATCGGGATAAGCGCAAGCCACGCTACCCTTGCCTTATCTGTGGTGACGATCATTACATGAAAGATTATCCTCGACGTGCCAAAGTTACTAAGTTCCTTCAAGGAACGCCGAAACCATCTACCCCGACAGTCTTGTCCCAACCCTTCCCATCTCAGCAATAGGCCTCGTTGGTCATTCATGACCAAACTTCTACTTCTACGACATCATATGTTTTGATGTGTACCGGTGATTCTACGAAAAATAATTTTGCACTCGCCACTAGAGCTAAAGACTATACGCCATCTAAGGAGAAGGTTGATGATTTACCTCCTACTCTGGTTCAGCCCTCTCCACCGACTCCGCCTACGAACGGTCCTCTTCATCTCGAACGACCGAGCCTTGATACAGTTCTACGACCACCCCTGAAAGGTGTCGTTAAGAAATCGACCTTCAATCCTCATGCTTGTGCGGCCCAGAACTATAGCATTGTCGAAGATCTGGCCCAAGCACCTTCAGCGATGTCTGCCCTTGAAGTCCTTCAGTCTTGTCCTGCACAACGAAGGGATCTGTTGAAAGATATAGGTGGAATTTATCCCACAGATACGAATTTAATAGTCTTTGACTTGGAAGATCATATTCCAAGGTTTCCCCCTTAGCTTGCATTTCAAATACAAGTTGTTGTTGCCGAAAAGAATATTTGTCGAACTTCAGTCGATGAGGGTGCCTCTACGTGTGTAATGTCTTTCGCTTGTTGGAAAGCCTTTGGCTCTCCTCCTTTAACTGAATCACAAAATACTTTGAAAGCCTTCAATGGCTCGGGTTTTAAGCCTTACGGTGTTCTTTCTTCGTTGCCTGTTACTCTAGAAGGTAAGACAGTCCAAGTTGAAGTGGAAGTTTTCGATGCTCCCCTGGATTATAATCTTCTACTTGGTCGTAGCTGGATAGATTCCATGCGTTCTGTTGTGTCAACACTTTTCCGTGTGGTACGATTTCCTCATCAGGGAAAAGTTGTTACGGTTGATCAACTTGCCTTCTTTAATTCTGATACTCGTATTGGCAACGTGTCGTTCATAGCCAAAACCCCTCCGGGTTACGAGAATGTCGGTGTCGGCCTTTTAAAGGACTCTTCGTTAATGGGCACTTTCCCCATACCTCCTCCACTCGATATTCCACGTCTGTCAGTTGCTTCTATTAATATGATCTTCGTTGTACCTCATGAGCTTCCTGTGTCTTCTGGCCCTTGGATAGTCCCTGATCCAGGAGATCATACTCGTTTCGGCAACGTTATGCCGTTAAGTCCGGTTGAGTCTGCTTATCAAGCTATTCAATCGGAAACACCTTCTACTTTTTCTCTTGATGAGTTGTCTCCTGATACTTTCCATGTTGTATTTCCCACTGATGAGATGATCATGTCCGTCATGGAGGACACCCCTTGGGACGATGGGCATCATCGTTCCATATTGTTTCTGGAACAACAGACTCTCAAGAACTACCAATGGATTTCGACTCCGTCGACCGTTGTTGTCATATCAACCGTTCCCGGATCTACACATGATGTGTTTTC